>CM055122.1:527817580-527987580 GCA_029206835.1 Rana muscosa
GTTTATGTTTAATTGTTGTATTGTACTGTATTGTGTGAAAACCGAATAAAAACAATTTATAAAAAAAAAAAAGTATGAATAGCAAAAAAAAAAACAACCTATACTTCTCTTTTAAGCAGAAATGGGGGTTTGGGGTGCAGGGGATGGTTTGGGGTGCAGAGATTAGCGGGGGGATTTAGAATGCACGCGTGTACTGAGAGGAGATGGATAAAGATTCAGAGAAGCAGAGAAGGGTTTGTCATCGTAAGTACCCCTGTTACATGGTTGGTAAGTGTAAGGCTCCATTCAAATCATGCAGATGTGACAGAGCGCACACATTCCCATGCATGGTGTGTAGGGCAGCCCCTCCTACTCTTATCGCAATGTGGCTCCACCCACAGCTACGCACGCCACATTACTACCCTACTAAATTTACCCAAAGGCACCTCTCTCGCCCCTCTTTCTCTCACCCCCACCATCACCCTTCTTTCTCTCTTTTACCCTTCCTCTCTCTCTTACACCCCACTCTCTCTCTCTCTCACCCCCCCTCTCTTTCTCACCCTCCCTCTCTCATCCCCCATCCCCCTCTCTCTCTCTCACATCTCCCTCTCTTTCACATCCCCCTCACTCTCACCCCTCCATTTCCCTCTCTCTCACCCCTCCACCCCCTCTCTCTCACCCATCCATCCCATTCTCTCTCACCCCTCCATCCCATTCTCTCTCTCACCCCCCCTCTATTTAATTACATTTGTTTAAATATTTAATTTGTTTTAACAAATAATTGTTTGCATTGTATTTATTTTCACAAAAAGGCCCACCAAAATCCAGGCCCATGATGCTCTTAATCTGGCCCTGTCCCCAATAGATAGTACAGGCTGATGGATGACTAAACCTGCTGTCATTCACCTTTGAGTGAGCTGATTGCTCTTGCACTGAGAAAACCATTCTATACATACAGTACATAGAACACCATTCGATACATACAGTACATAGAATGCAAGGCTTTTAGTGATATTTGTTGTGCAGTTCTACATGCTGCTTTATGTACTGTAATTTACACATGGATTACTTTCATGTCTTGCTTCCTATATGCATTCTGATGTCACAACACTTGCTTCCTATGTGCATTTTGCTGCTTGAAACTGCATTTCAAGTAGAAATCCCATTTTTTTATGCGACGGTCAATATCAATAAACTGCAGTTTAGAGGTAAACAATATGGGCCCTATTTACACCTATGGCTGCATGTACATTAAAAAAAGTAAATGCAGCCTCAATGTTCTTTCAGTTTTTGAAATTCAAAGCTGGCTGTGGATTACAATATTAATTTTAAAATGATCACTATTCAAACTAAAAATGATTTTATAATTACATGAAATATAATACTGTCAAAGGAGAGCCTGGTTTGTCTCCCAAAAACAATATACAGTATCTATTACTTCAGTATTGTAAATAAAATTTTTGTTGGGCCAATATGCCCATAGCTGAAATGTAAAAGTTGCACGGGTCTTTAGGGGCCTACAGGTGTGTAAGCATAAATGGTTAAAATGGCCCTGATAAAGTGGAGTATAGGAGCTATGTGACTAAAACGTATAAAATCATTACAAGTTTGTGTATAATATAGAGCTATATACGACTTTTCCCTTATCTGTCGCGTAGAGCAGATGGATGCTTAACTGACTGCTAATCCAAAACTGGATTGGTTTCAGCAACCCCTACATTTCTAGGTTAGAGTGGCTTTTCTGTCGGACTGAGAGGGCAGCTAGAGAGGGATATCATTATTCATTAGGGTCCCAGTGGGAGCGCTGCCAGCAGAGATTAATTTTTTCTGTTATGCTTGTAAAACAAGCTCAGGTGGAGTCTGTAATCCTCAGGGCACGGGTGGCAGATCAAGGAAGAAGCTACAAAGCTAGTTAATTTTCTGATTCCACAGGAAACAGAAGCTCAGTTAGATATATAAAAACATGATTGCAAATCTAAGTAGCTAAAATCCAAACGGGATCATCTGAAACATCTGGCACCAAAAATCTTCTTTTAAAAAAGTACTTGAAAGTTTGTGCACACGCCAAATGCCTAGCAAATTGACATGCTTTACTAGGTACACAAAGGAGTATACATTTTTGTTACTTGAAAGTAAATTTTTAATATTTTTAGTGTAAAGATTATATATATTTTACATTTTAGCTGCTTCTTATCTTTGCTTATAGATTGTCCTATATTGTTATCAATTTTTTTTAGGGAAAACTGTATTGGTACTACCGCTGTCATTGTTGAGATAGTATTTATGAAATTAATTGCAAATAAAACCCCATATCTGGGCATTTAATTACTTTATCAGTGAAGCATTATTTCTGTTTGGCTAGACTAGGAAGAGAACCTGTCCAGATAAGAAGCTTGCATTTTTTAGTGCCTCTGCCTGACGTGTGGATGCTAGCTTCTGGACGGGCACATTGGCATGTATGCTGCTCTGTGAGAAGCTGGGAAGTGGCAGCATCCAGTGCTGCATGGAAATCACAGTGGTCCTTGCAGGCTTTTTGTAGCCACTAGGGGCAGTGCTCTAGTGGGGATTCTGAGTATGAAGTTAAAGTGGTTGTAAACCCACTTTGACAACTTGCACCTACACGGTTAAGGAGATATTTGCAGATAACACTGCACCGATGTCTACGGTGCATAGCATACTAGCTCATTATGCCTTTTTCTTGTAGGGGTTTTTTTTTTCAGGAAAATTGTCAGAGGGTTTACTTACTCTTTAAGTATAGATGGCAGGTTTGGATGTATTTAACCACTTCAGCCCCGGAAGATTTGGCTGCTCAATGACCAGGCCATTTTTGCGATTCTGCACTGCGTCGTTTTAACTGAAAATTGCGCGGTGGTATTTGATCACCTCTGCGATTTTTATTTTTTGCGCTATAAACAAAAGAAGAGCGACAATTTTGCCATTTTAGAGATGACCTTTACATTTTTGTTACCTTTTTATGCCATGTAAAATATTTTTTAATGGTAAATACAAGATATACAGGATACATGCTCTTTAACCACTTCACATTCCGCATACTGTCAAATGACATCCACAAGGTGGCTCTGCCATCCTGTGTGGACGTCATATGACGTCCTCGGGTCTCCCGGCTGCTAGGGGGTGCGCACCGGCCCGCCGCGTCCCGCGGGTGCCGATGCGCGTGCCTGGCGGCCTCGATGTCCGCCAGGTACCTGCGATCGGCAGTTACAGAGCCAGGGACATGGATCTCTGTGTTGTAAACACAGAGATACACGTCCTGTCAGGGAGAGGAGACCGATGGTGTGTCCCGTGTACATAGGGACACCGATCAATCACCTCCCCCAGTCAGTCCCCTCCCCCCAAAGTTAGAATCACTCCCTAGGGAACACTTTTAACCCCTTGATCGCCCCCTAGTGTTAACCCCTTCCCTGCCAGTCACATTTATACAATAATCAGTGCATATTTATAGCACTGTTAGCTGTATAAATGTGAATGGTCCCAAAACAGTGTCAAAAGTGTCCAAACTGTCTGCCGCAATATTGCAGTCCTGACAAAAATCGCAGATCGCCGTCATTACTAGTAAAAAAAAAAAAACATAAATCTATCCCCTATTTTGTAGGTGCTATAACTTTTGCACAAACCAATCAATATACGCTTATTGCGATTTTTTACCAAAAATATGTAGAAGAATACATATCGGCCTAAACTGAGAATTTTTTTTTTTAAATGGGATATTAATTATAGCAAAAAGTTAAAAATATTGTGGTTTTTTTTTTTTCTAAATTTTCAGTCTTTTTTTGTTTATAGTGCAAAAAATAAAAACCGCAGAGATGATCAAATACCACCAAAAGAAAGCTCTATTTGTGGGGAAAAAAGGACGTCAATTTTGTTTGGGAGTCACGTCGCACGACCGCGCAATTGTCATTTAAAGCGTGACAGTGCTGAAAGCTGAAAATTGGCACGGTATTGAAGTGGTTAAGTCTTAGACTATTGGGTTGTGCAGCTGTCCTAAGGTGAATGAACACATGCAACCCACCAAGCCTCCGTTTTTTGCTAGTGTATTTAGCAAAGGGGGTGTTTTCGGTCTACTGTGAGAAGCAGATGTCTAAGGAGCACTTTCTGAGGAGGAGTATAAAGATAGTACCTTGTCCAGGTTTGAGGACTTGTTGCAGGAGGAAGTCCAATCAGCTGATTTTTCTTGCAAATTAAGGATATTATTAATGTACTTATTGAGGCAGTGAATATGTACCTTATCCTAGAGCAGCTTGCTTCAACCCAGTCTGGTCACCAGCAAAAACCTTCCTTTTTTGGGGAAGTCTTGGACAATTATATCAAGGAAGTCAAGTGAGGGGGGGAGTATAGAAGAAGCTCCTGCTAAGAAACCTTTGACTCAGCAACGAAAAAGGGCTACTTTTATTTCTCGCAGGCCTGGAACGCAGTTCTGCTGCAGCGTCTGGATGCCCAAACCCACCAAGACCTCTTTTTTTAATGAGATAGTGCCCCCACTTGACCATTGTGGCCTTCTGATTCCAAGACCTTTCAGAACATCATATCCAGGGACCACAAACTAGAGTTTCTGTTTCTGCATCCACCCAGATGCATCCTGTCAAATGTGCCAGCTTCTGCAAAAGATAGGCAGTTCTTCATCTTGCTTTATCCTAGAACAGGAAAGGTTCAAAGATTAATACTCAAATTTGTTCACAGTTAAAAAGTCTAAAGGAGTAATTTGTCCCGAACTAGATCTGCACATTCTCAGCAAATTCCTTTGGGTTCAACAATTATAAAGTCCACCCGGCTATTGCCTCCCATCACCCAGGAGATTTCCTGACCTCTGTGGCCATAAAGGATGCTGGTATGCACATCCCTGGAATTAGCTGGACAGTTCCATAGCTGCGGCTTATATTTACCATCAGGAGAACACTAGAAGTCACATAAATAATTAGTGGACCTGATTCTCATTTTGGCAGAACATTACATGACCAGAGGGCACTTCTCAGGTCTGGAAAACATGCAGTCGCACACTGGCTCAGTCATGAACATCTGGACTCTAGGGAGTCCCTTCAACCTTGAGAGGTATGGCAGGGATCAGGAAGGCCTGGTGAGGAGTGTGCTGAATTTGTTGCAAATCATCTCCAATTGAGACGCTCTTTGTACCATTCAGACCACCCACCTCCTTCTACCTACCCGCCGGAATGCAAGCTGTGTCCCCATGCTAGGTTTTCTTTTCCTTGGCACATACATAGGTGCTGTGTCTGATTCCAGGACACAATAATCTGTGCACCACTGGGGATATTATCCCCTGTCAGCATGTCCTTTCAACCATCTCTACATTCCTAGTCGATCAACCTTTTGATGCACATGTGGGCCAGGGCGTATGGGTGCTCAGCTCTCAATTTTAAATTTATGGATACTGACATGCCATGGTCAAAGAACACTATATTAATTGTTCCGATAAAACCCTGATGAAGTAAAAAGTTTTTTGAAACGCGTCGGTTCAGGACATTAATATATTTTTCAATTACATTTTTATTTTATCCTATTTTGTATGTGTTCTATTTATTACTTGTTAATAAAATTAACTTTGTTATACTTTCATACATTCTCTCTACTCTGTTGGTAGTGCCTTTAAAGTCCCACCCCCAGGGGTTCCCCCATTTCTTGATTCTATATCCATTGGGATGTGGCACACCTGCATTAGTTTTTTCTATCAGATCCCCTCTCTCTACTTCACCCAGAGTTGTGCTAAGTGCTCTGTCACAGGTGTTCAATGCCGGGCTTGTTGTAACTCCTGGATTCCAGTTTCGTCAACAAGCGGGACAGAAATGTTACCAGAACCAGAGATCCCCAGACCTTCACAGTGGATTCTCTGGTGACTCAATAGGACCAGTCAAACCTGATCTCTGCTTTTCCACTGCGAAAGCTCCTTCCTTACCTGCTCCACAGTATCAAGATGGAGGGAATTCTGGTGGTCTCCATTGCACCTAACTGACCCAGGAGGACATACTTAGACTCAGACATAGTCAGGCTCCTTACAGACTCTTTGTGACCCACCCAGAATTTCTACATCTACTTCTCAACTGCTGGACGGGGCTTATCGGACACAATCGTTTATACGGCTTTAAAGGCTAGGAAATCGATATCTTTCAAAGTCAACTATCATACTTTGAACGTTCATTTCTCCTGGTGCAAAGCCAGCAGCTTCTATTCCAGGAAGTTCTTCACAAGACTAATTCTGATTTTTCACCAGTCTAGTCTAGATCAGAATTTGGCCTTGAGCTCTGTCAAAGTTTCAGCCCTAGCCATTCTTTTCCAAAGACTGCTTGCCTCTCATTAGTTGATGAAAGCATTTATACAGGGTGCCGCTCACATCTCTCTACCTGTACGTTCTCCAGTGGCTCCATGGGATCTCAACTTGGTTTTGTCAGCTTTGCGAAAAAATCCTTTGAACCTATTAAGGATATCCCCTTGTCTACCCTCACTCATGAAGGTGCCTTTCTAATTGCTATCACCTCTGCAAGATGAGTGTTTGAGTTAGTGGCTTTACCCTGTAAAGGACCCTTTCTAATGTTACATATGGATAAAGTTGTTTTGAGGCCTAAGGCCTCCTCTCTACTCAAGACAAATTCCTCTTTACACCTTAACCAGGAAATTGTGCTTCTCTGTGTCCTGCTTCCAAACATCTTCTTTTTTGTTTTGCTAGTGTCTAAGGCGGGGGTCTCAAACAGGCGCCCCTCCAGCTGTTTCAAAACTACAAGTCCTATCATGCCTCTGCCTGTGGGAGTCATGCTTGTAACTGTCAGCCTTGCAATGGCTCATGGGACTTGTAGTTTCGCAACAGCTGCACAGCCACCAGTTTGAGATCCATGGTCTAAGGGGAATGAATGGCTTCTCACACAATATGGGCTAAACCTTTATTCACATGCTCAAATTCCACATGGGATCTACTAGGTCAGTCATAGCCTCCCTACATCTGGGGAATTTTCTGGTCTCTATGGACATCAAAAATGCCTACATGCCTGTCCCCCTCTTACAGCAATTCAACATTACCTGCATCTTGCTGTCGGTGCTGTTTGGGCAGTCTACTGCACTTCGCATTCACAGGCCATTCCCATTGTGTGATTTCTCGACAGCCTCCTCCTGAGAAAACAGTTTGAACTGACCTTGTCAGACAACTTTCAGAGGACTGTTCAGACTCTAGCGCTTCAAATGGATCCTGAACCTCCAAAAGTCAGCGCTGGAACTGACTTGTTACTTGGCACATTTACTACTTCTCTTAGATACTGCTCAGTCCAGGATCAGTTTCCCTTCCACAAATTAAGCTTCTGACCTTATGTTCTTGAATTAAAATCCTGCAGTCCAGGAGTCATCCAATCCTCTGCTATTGCATGAGAGTTCTGAGCTTGATAGTGGCCTCCTGCGAGGCAGTCTCGCATGCCCAATTCTGTTTCAAACCACTGCAACTCAATGTTTTAGCTGCGTGGGTCAAAAAAGTACGGTCTTTCGATCCATTGATTGGCCTGTCTGGCCTGGTTGCTCAATAATCCAGACCTGACATTGTGGAAATCCTTTTTTTACTTCATCCTGGCACATTCTCAAGACCACTGCCAGCCTAACAGGCTAGGAAGGACCTCTAAATACTCTTTCAGTGCAGGGAAGTTGGTCACCTGTCTCCCAGTTAACATACTGAAACTAAGAAAATGTATTTAATCCCTACAACACTGGACTTTTCCAACACATCCAGTCCAGATTAATTTGGACACTACCACGCCACTTAAAGCATCAGGGAGGAACCAGAGATCTTGCAGCTGAAAGAGAAGTGTACCAGATTCTTGCTTGGGTAGAACATCTTATTTCATACCCTGGTAAAAGCCCTTGTACAAGGTTTGGTTTCCATGGTTCCCCTGTATATCCACAGGTGACTCCATGGGATCTTAATCTGGCTCTGCTGGCTCTTCAAAAACTGCTTTTTGAACCAATCAGAGATATTCCTTAGTCCACACTCACCCACAAGATAACTGTCTTTTTGAAACAAGGGTCTGAGTTAGGGGTTCATTCATTGAGAAACCTTTCTTGTCCTACAAAAGAACAATGCTGTCTTGATGTCTAGGGACACTTTTCTTCCTAATTGGTTTATTTCTATTATTTTAGCCAGGACATTCCCTCTGTCCTGCCTCAGTACACCCCAAAGAGGTTCCCCTGCTTTGTTTTGATTTGGTGTGTGCTATTTGAATTTATCCCCTGCCACATCATCTTTGATTCTTTTCGCTGTTCCTGTCGGGGAAAGCTTGTCTCTTTGTTCCACCATTCTAGGTGGCCTAGGCAGGGCCTGTTAAGGTGCACTTTACTAGATCAGTTAGTGCCTCTTGTGCTTTTCAACATCAAGCATCAGTTTCCCAGATTTGCAAGGTTGCCTCCTGGTCTTCCGTTCACACTTTCTGCAAGTTTTACCAGGTGGATTTTCAGACATGCAGGCTTTGGATATAAGTAAGCTGTGTGAACTTCAAGTAGCCCCTAGTCTACCTTGCTGGTGTTTTTTGTTTTCTGTGTTGCCCACCCCTCATTTGTATCATTTTTTGATGTCCTATACGTCTCAGAATTACTTCTATCCTGTATCCCTTAGTGCATGTTTAGGAAATCATGAGATCTTTGAATTACCATTAAAATAATTTTCTTGAAGTTCATTATGGGACACCCCTCTGTCTTATGATCACTTCTACCACTGCTTTTGCACAAAACTGAAATATGATGGGAATAGGAGGGGGTTATCCTGACTGACTGACTAACAGGTTTAGTTTGCCACTTTCTAATTTCTGTAGGCAACAGTATAATGATAGGTTTCAGAATTACTCCTGCCCTGCGTCTCCTAATGAACTCTAAGAAAAGGTCAAAAATCCTTTACTATATCAGCCATAATCCCTGGATCATCTTACTACATGTATTTGAGAAGTCTGAGTGACACCTGTTCACCATTTAGAACCCTACTATCCAGAGCCTCACAATATATTCACCAAAGTTTTAGTTTGACCTACCTACCTGATGGTGACCCATGAGCAATCATGTGCATAAGTAAAAAAAAAATAAGCAAAAAAATATTGTCATTGAGGAAGATTTTTTGTTTGTGTTTACATTGTTTAAGTACTGGGTGATGTTTACCTTACCTGAGTTTCATCTATTAAACCCCTTTCACACATACGGACTGTTCGTCTGTTTTTCATCCATCCATTGACGGATGAAAAACAGACATCAATGCATTCCTATGGAAAAAGGATGAAGACGGATGATCATTCATTTGCATCCGTTTTCATCCGCTTCCGTCAACATCCGTTTTTTTGAACGGAAGAAAGCCCTATTTTTCATCCGTCTATAAAACGGATGGAACGAAAAACGTATGTTGGCGCACGACATCTGCTTACATCCGATCCACTGACATCCGTTTTTAAACCTTTCTTTTCCGCCCCTCACTGTATATTTGCTGGTTGCTAAGGAGGGGGCCCAGAAGCCAGCCGCCATGTCCTTAACAACCGATGAGTCATCAGCTGTCAGTGGGGAACCCCGCTGACAGCTGATGACTCATCGGTTGTTAAGGATGCAGCGGCCGGCTTCCCGGCCCCCTCCTTAGCAACCAGCTATATCCAATTGGTTGTGAACAAGCATGAGTTATCCATGTGAAACCAGTCTACCAATGTTCCTGTAACGTCCTGTCTACGTCCTTTGGCACTTTGGCAATAAAGTAACTATTCTACAGAAGTTCTTCCTTCCATGGTGTGGAAAACCAATTTTCCTTTTCTTCAATTACTATTGACGCAGGTGAGACGGGGCCAGCACCCACGAGGAAATCTTTATCCAAAGTCTGAGCGGTGTTACACTCTTTCTGAGCTATATACGGTGTTTGAAGTTCAGTTAAGTCACTTTTTTTTTCACATCAGTGCCTGACCTTACAAATGCACTTCTGGAACAATGATCAAACATTCCCATACATACACTCCTAAACCTTGTCGACCGCCTTCCCAGAAGAGTTGAAGCTGTTATAGCTGCAAAGGGTGTGCCAACTCAATATTGAACCCTCCAGACTTAGACTGGGATGCCATTAACCACCTCATTTTCTCTTTTCGTCCATGGACAGACACAGCCTCTTACATCTTGACAGTTGGGTTATGTTCCTTTTCTATAGGAGAGGACTAGGCAGAACATGTTAGATATTTAAATACATGTTACTTTAACAGAGTTGAACAGCCCCGACCAGGGGGCGGTCCCTCCGGACATAACCCTCCGCCCTGCAGTCAGCAGCTCAGTTTTTTTCTGCCTAGTAGAGGAGAAGGACCTGGCTCCCTTTGGGCCCAGGGTCTGGAAGAAATGTTATTTTTTATTATTATTTTTTATTTTTATTTTAAGAAATCTATCAACTGCTGGCTGGGTGACAGGCTGGATATTATAGATCCTTGTAGTCTCCCCAGTCCGGCCATCGAGGCCTTAGCTATGTGCTAGGTCAACCACAACATACCCCATGGCTCCAGGGGTGGCCGGTGAGCTTTTGCTCCAGGGTTTACATATGACCGGGCTGCTTGCTGTCTCGGTCACAGTGGACCGGGCCGACAGCTACTCTGTACTGCTCGGTTGTAGGTCTGTCAGGAACGCACCAGTAGATCCTCGCAAGGACGGGTAAGTACAGTTCCTCCTGCCTCGGTAGGATGGAACAGCTGGGCATTCCTAAAAGGGAGTTGTTAGGGGGGGTTCTCCTACCCTCCCCTCTCTACCTCTGTCACCCCTTTTTTCCCTCCTCCCCTTGCGGGGCTCGCTGCGACCGAGGTGTACTTGTAAGGGGGCTCCAGGTCCCGGCTGGGGGCTGTGGGGGTGTCCAGGCCCGCTCTCTGTGGGGGGGGGGGTAGCTGTTTGCTTAGGAAGCCTCCGCTGCGGCCTTCTCGTTCACCTCATGTTTGGGTGCCATTTTGGAAGCACAGGCGCCATTTTTCAGGTGCCTGTGATTTGCATTGAAAATCCCATTGGCAGCCATTTTGACGTGACAGCGCTGTGACGCAGGTCTGCATTGTGGGTGGCCATTTTCTTGTGGTCCGGGCTCTTTTCTCTGAGGCGTCCGGCGGCCATTTTGGTGTGGGTTTTGGCCTCTAGTGTTTGGATGGCTTCCTGAACGGCGCTATTCACCTCACAGAGTTCCTCAGACACACGCTGTGTGTGGATGGAGAGCGGGCAGTGGTGCTGAACAGTCTCTTGCAGGGTGGTGAGTTCCCTGGGTAAACTCCCCGGTCAGTGCAGCAAGGAGTGTGGATTTTTTTTGTCAGGTCTTGACTGAGTCTCTAAGGGCTGTCAGTGGGCAATATGCAGTCAGAAGCTGGCGTTTTTTCTCCAAACATTCCAGAGGCAGCAACCGGTGCACCCTGCAGTTGCCATGGATGCTTTGTCGGCAGTCCTGGAGTCATTTGTTGCCAGGGTGGAAGCGGCGTGTGGGCACAAGGGGGTACTAAGCGCCCCCTCCCCTGCCATCTCCTGGGGAATGTTCTGACTCAGACTTGGGCCTGGCTGCGGCTCAGGACCCCGGTTCTGGTGTGTCAGAAGATGCGGACCAGGACCTTCCCAGTGAGGAGGACCCCTCGTCTGGGTCAGCTCAAGATAGGGCACTTGTGAGTGCGCTTATCCATGCTGTGAGGAAGCTGGAAGATACAGCTGGGACTTCCACAGCAGGGTCTGTCCCTTTTAGGTCGCACAAACCGACCCGCTCTGTTAAGGTTTTTCCTTATGTTGATTTCTTTGACAAGTTCATAGATAAGGAATGGGAACGGCCGCAGAGGTCCTTTGCGGTCCCTGAGCGCATGGCGGTCCGTTATCCATTTGAGGAAAGCCTTTTGGAAAAGTGGGCTTCTCCTCCGGTCGTTGGTCTCTCGGTTAAATAAAGTAACCACTATCCCGGTAGAGGGGACCCCTGCCTTTAAGGACCCTACTGATAGGAGGTCCGAAGTGGTGACCCGCTCCATGTTCACCATGCTGAGGTCAGCATTGCGGCCTATATTGGCTGCTACCTTGGTGTCTCAGAAACTCACTGAATGGGCTAAAATTTTGCACCAGACAGTGGAGGAGCATCAGCTTCCTCCTGAATGCGTGTCACTGGCCGAACAGTTGGTTCAGGGACTTGTGTATGTCTGTGATGCAACCCTGGATGTGGCCCCTTTAATCTCCAGGGCTTCCGCTTCTGCAGTGGTATTGCGCCGCCTGATATGGCTATAATGCTGGTCCGCTGACCAAGCTTCCAAGAAAACTCTGGCAGATTTGACTTTCAAAGTTGGGAGGCTTTTTGGTGCCTCACTGGACGACATCATTAACCACTTAACGACCGCTCACTGTATATGTACGTCGGCAGAATGGCACCGACAGGCACAATCACGTACAGTGTACGTGATTGCCTTTGTACAGTTGGGGGGGTCCGATCGGACCCCCTTCCTATACAGTGAGCGGTCGGTATTCGTTGGGGAGCGATCCAAGATGAGGGGACGGCCGTTCGATTCCGGCCACCCCCCCGCGATCGCTCCCGGCGAATGAAAATGCTTCCTCTGTCCTGTAATGTAAACACAGGCAGAGGAAGCAGGAGGAAGTGATGTCATCTCTCATGCGGCGCTCACATATACCGAGCGCCGTACAAGAGAAGACAACAGGTCAGTACACAAAACACTACACTGACACCCGGACACATAGGCACACAAATCAGGCCCCCCAGACACCCCCAGATCACCCCCCAGCCCCCAGTCACAGTGTCACTGATTGCAGTGACCATTTATTTACTGATCACTGCAATCAGTGACATTTGTGACTGTAAAAGTGTCACTAAAGTTAGTTTTAGGTCCAGTGTAGCCCCCTAACCCCCCCTAATAAAGGTTTAACCCCCTGATCACCCCCCAGGTAACCCTTTCACCCCCTATCACCACTGTCGCTAAGCGATCATTTTTCTGATCGCTGTCTTAGCGTCTGTGATACAGATCGGTAGCCAGTAAAATTTTTTAGGTTCGCCGCAGGTTTTTATAGCATCAGGTACCCCCATATATTACCTAATAAAGGTTTAACCCCCTGATCACCCCCCAGATAACCCTTTCACCCCCTAGCACTGCCGTCGCTAAGCGATCATTTTTCTGATCGCTGTCTTAGCGTCGGTGATGCAGATCGGTAGCCAGTAATTTTTTTTAGGTTCGCTGCAGGTTTTTATAGCGTCAGGTACCCCCATATATTATCTAATAAAGGTTTTAACCCCCTAATTGCCCCTAGTTAACCCTTTCACCAGTGATCACCATATAAGTGTTACGGGTGACGCTGGTTAGTTAGTTTGCTTTTTATAGTGTCAGGGCACCCGCCGTATATATAACCCAATAAAGGTTTAACCCCCTGATCGCCCGGCGGGTGATATCAATTAGGTTTTAGCGTCAGAGAGGGTCTGCGTCACACCCCAGGCAGCGTCAGGTTAGTGCCAGTAACGCTAACACCCACGCGTGAAGCATACACCTCCCTTAGTGGTATAGTATCTGAACAGATCAATATCTGATCTGATCAGATCTATACTAGCGTCCCCAGCAGTTTAGGGTTCCCAAAAACGCAGTGTTAGCGGGATCAGCCCAGATACCTGCTAGCACCTGCGTTTTGCCCCTCCGTCCAGCCCAGGCCACCCAAGTGCAGTATCGATCGATCACTGTCACTTACAAAACACAACACACATAACTGCAGCGTTCGCAGAGACAGGCCTGATCCCTGCGACTCCAGTGCTGTAGGAGGTGATTTCACCACCACAGTTAAAAAAAAAAAAAAGCATATATGCCGAAGCATTGGGGCAGCAGGGGCGGAGGAGCGATTTTGCTCCTAATGGCCGCGTACATACGGTCGAAATTCCGACGGAGGCTTGCCCGTGGAAAAGTCCGACCATGTGTGTGCGGCATAACTTTTTTGCGGGAGGATGCCCCCATGCTTCGGCATATATGAATGGTGCATGTATGCCCATCATTAGAAGTGGGTGGATGAAGGGCGGTATTCTAATGGTGGGCATACCCACCAATCAATCTCTTTTTTCGTTCAGCCAACTGGCTGCATGAAAAAAAAAGATTACAATACATGTCCAACAAGGACCAGCAACGTACTGGTATGTTGCTGGACTTTGAATGTTTATACCAGAATGATGCCTGCGGGTTTAGGTATCATCTTGGTATCATTCTTTTCAGCCAGCGGCCGGCTTTCATGTAAAAGCAATCCTAGTGGCTAATTAGCCTCTGGACTGCTTTTACAAGCAGTGGGAGGGAATGTCCCCCCCCCCCGGATATAAAAAGCGCCATTGGGAAATTGGGAAAGCATTTTATCACACCGATCTTGGTGTGGTCAGATGCTTTGAGGGCCTTTGCTTTAAAAATATATATAATGTTTGGGGGTTCAACATAATTTTCTTGCAAAAAAAATATATGTTTTCATGTAAACAAAAAGTGTCAAAAAGGGCTTTGTCTTCAAGGGGTTAGAAGAGTGGATGTAAGCTTCCTAATGTTGTGTATAAAATGCCAGAACAGTTCAAAACCCCCCCCAAATGACCCCATTTTGGAAAGTAGACACCCCAAGCTATATACTGAGAGGCATGTTGAGTCCATGGAATATTTTATATGTTGACACAAGTTGCGGAAAAAAGACAATTTATTTATTTATTTATTTATTTTTGCACAAAGTTGTCACTAAATGATATATTGCTCAAACATGCCATGGGCATATGTGGAATTACACCCCAAAATACATTCTGCTGCTTCTCCTGAGTACGGGGATACCACATGTGTGAGACTTTTTGGGAGCCTAGCCGCGTACGGGACCCCAAAAACCAAGCACCGCCTTCAGGCTTTCTAAGGGTGTAAATTTTTGATTTCACTTCTCACTGCCTATCACAGTTTCGGAGGCCATGGAATGCCCAGATGGCACAAACCCCCCCCAAATGACCCCATTTTGGAAAGTAGACACCCCAAGCTTATTTGCTGAGAGGTATTGTGAGTATTTTGCAGATCTCGCTTTTTGTACCAAAGTTTTGAAAATTGAAAAAAAAAAAAAAAATTCTTTCTTCATTTTCAAAAACAAATGAGAGCTGTAAAATACTCACCATGCCTCTCAGCAAATAGCTTGGGGTGTCTACTTTCCAAAATGGGGTCATTTGGGGGGTTTTGTGCTATTTTGGCATTTTATGGCCTTCGAAACTGTGATAGGTAGTGAGGAGTAAAATCAAAAATTTGTGCCTAGAAATCCTGAAGGCGGTGCTTGGTTTTCGGGGTCCCGTACGCGGCTAAGCTCCTAAAAAGTCCCACACATGTGGTATCCCCATACTCAGGAGAAGCAGAAAAATTTATTTTGGGGTGTAATTCCACATATAACCATGGCATGTGTGAGCAATATATCATTTAGTGACAACTTTTTGTAATTTTTATTTTTTTTTGTCATTATTCAATCACTTGGGACAAAAAAAAAATATTCAATGGGCTCAACAGGCCTCTCAGCAATTTCCTTGGGGTGTCTACTTTCTAAAATGGGGTCATTTGGGGGGGGTTTGTGCTATTTTGGCATTTTATGGCCTTCAAAACTGTGATAGGTAGTGAGGAGTGAAATCAAAAATTTGCGCCCTTAGAAATCCTGAAGGCGGTGCTTGGTTTCCGGGGGCCCGTACGCGGCTAGGCTCCCAAAAAGTCCCACACATGTGGTATCCCCGTACTCAGGAGAAGCAGCAAAATGTATTTTGTGGTGCAATTCCACATATAACCATGGCATGTGTGAGCAATATATCATTTAGTGACAACTTTTTGTAATTTTTTTTTTTTTTTTTTTTTTTAGTCATTATTCAATCACTTGAGACAAAAAAAAATATATTCAATGGGCTCAACATGCCTCTCAGCAATTTCCTTGGGGTGTCTACTTTCCAAAATGGGGTCATTTGGGGGGGTTTTGTACTGCCCTGCCATTTTAGCACCTCAAGAAATGAGATAGGCAGTCATAAATTAAAAGCTGTGTAAATTCCAGAAAATGTACCCTAGTTTGTAGACGCTATAACTTTTGCGCAAACCAATAAATATACGCTTATTGACATTTTTTTTACTAAAGACATGTGGCTGAATACATTTTGGCCTAAATGTATGACTAAAATTGAGTTTATTCGATTTTTCTTATAACAAAAAGTAGAAAATATCATTTTTTTTCAAAATTTTCGGTCTTTTTCCGTTTATATCACAAAAAATAAAAATCGCAGAGGCAATCAAATACCATTAAAAGAAAGCTCTATTTGTGGGAAGAAAAGGACGCAAATTTCGTTTGGGTACAACATTGCATGTCCGCACAATTTACAGTTAAAGCAGCGCAGTGCAAAATTCTGAAATCACCTCCGGTCCTTTAGCTACCAAATGGTCCAGGGCTTAAGTGGTTAAAGATGTCACTGGAGGTAAAAGCACACCTCTCACTCAGTCCACTAAAGGGAAAGAGCTGCGTCGTAAGACGGGGCCCTCCTTTCCCACACAGAAGCTGTATTTTCGTCAGTCAGGACCTGCTGGCAGACCCTCCCAAGCCAAAAAAGGCCCAGCTGGGGGACAGAAGCGTCCCTGGTTGCGCAAGCCCAACAAGCTAGCAAACAAGCCTGCTTCCGCATGAAGTTTTGCGCCCACCCGACTCCTGGGTGGGGGGACGGCTTTGCGGGTTTGCAGCTCGATGGACCTCCCTGCTCTCCGACCAGTGGGTCTGCGAGGTGATCACTTTGGGGTACAAGATAGAGTTTCTTTCTTGTCCACCAAACAGATTCTTTCTCTCAAATCTGCCTCTCCTTCCGGCTCGTCAGACTGCCCTGCTGGGGGCAGTGCAAGACTTGTTGAGGTGCGGGGTAATTATACCCGTACCACCGCAGGACAGGTCTCAGGGTTTCTACTCAAATCTGTTTGTGGTCCCAAAGAAGGACGGAGTCCATCCAATCTTGGACCTCAAGGCCCTCAATGCCTTTGTAAAGGTTCAAAAGTTCCAGATGGAATCGATTTGTTCGGTGGTTGCTGCGCTCCATCCGGGGGACTTCCTGGCGTCCCTGGATATCAGGGACGCATACTTGCATGTCCCCACCTGCGTCAGGCATCAGAGGTTCCTGCGCTTTGCGATCCGCGAAGACCACTATCAATTTGTGGCTCTTCCCTTTGGCCTAGCGTCGGCACCAAGAGTTTTCACCAAGGTGCTCGCCCCGATTTTAGCTTTGCTGAGACAGTGCGGCATTGCTATCGTGGGCTACTTGGACGATCTTCTTCTGAGAGCTGCTTCAAGCTCAGAATTAGAGGAGGATGTGTCTATAGCCAGTCAGACCCTCCGGGAGTTTGGTTGGGTACTGAACCTCCAGAAGTCGGTGTTAGTACCGACCCAGTGCCTAGAGTACTTGAGGTTGATTCTGGATTTTTCGGAGGCCAGAGTCTTTCTTCCCTTGGAAAAGTTGCAAATGGTCGTCTCTCCGTTTTTGCATGCGAGTCCTGGGCCTAATGGTAGCCTCTTTCGAGGCAGTGCCGTTTGCCCAATTCCACACTCGGGTATTGCAAAGGGAGATTCTCTCCAAATGGAACAAATCTCCGTTGTCTCTGGATCATCAGATTCAGTTAAGTCATCCAGTCAGGGCCTCTCTGAGTTGGTGGCTGAGATCCCCGGCTCTTCGGTCCGGCAAGTCATTCCTCCCCTTTATTTGGACTGTGATCACGACGAACTCCAGCCTGACCTGTTGGGCGGGAGTCTGGGGGGTTCAGGCGGACTCCGGACGAATCCCAACTGCCGATCAATGTCCTGGAACTCCAGGCGATCAGGCTATGCCTCTTCAAATGGTCACAGAGGCTGAGAGGGCGTCCAGTCAGGATCCAGTCAGACAACGCCACGGCTGTGGCATACGTCAACCATCGAAGAGGAACAAGAAGCTCGGCTGCAGCATTGGAGGTCGCTCACATCCTGCGGTGGGCGGAAAGGAGCGTGCCAGCTCTCTCTGCAGTTTACATTCCGGGCGTGGAAAACTGGCAGGCGGACTATCTGAGCCGCCAGATGCTGGACCAAGGGGAATGGTCGTTACATCCGGAGGTTTTTCAACTCCTTTGCTGGAGATGGGGCATGCCAGACGTGGATCTCCTGGCTTCTCGACTCAATCACAAGGTGTCGAGGTTCGTGGCCAGGTCCAGAGATCCCTGGGCAGACGCGTCAGACGCGTTGGTGGCCCCGTGGGGTCATTATCGGCTAATTTATGTTTTTTCCCCATTGAAGTTGCTTCCTCGTCTGCTCCGCAGAGTAGAGTCCGAGGGGATTCCAGTGATTCTCATCACCCTGGATTGGCCCAGGCATCCCTGGTACGCTGATCTAGTACGCCTGGGTGGCGGATGCACCTTGGCGTCTATCGATGCGGGAGGACCTTCTCTCGCAAGGTCCCCTTCTTCATCCTGTTTTACAGTCGCTGGCTTTAACGGCATTGCTATTGAAAGCCAGGTACTAAGGGATCGAGGCCTGTCGGATTCGGTCATTTCAACCATGTTGAGG
Organism: Rana muscosa; assembly: GCA_029206835.1. Classification (NCBI taxonomy): domain Eukaryota; kingdom Metazoa; phylum Chordata; class Amphibia; order Anura; family Ranidae; genus Rana; species Rana muscosa. The sequence continues at coordinate 527,836,088 of CM055122.1, forward strand.
GCACGGAAATCTTCTTCTAGGAAGATTTACCATCACACGCGGAGAGCCTACATCTCTATGTGTGAGGAGATGGAATGGCGTCCACGGGCATATTCGGTTTCCAGGATCCTGCTGTTTTTACAGCGTGGAGTGGATCAGAAACTTGCCTTAAGCACCATTAAGGGCCAGATTTCAGCCTTGGCTGTTTTCTTTCAGCGACCCCTGCCGGCTCATTCATCGGTGAGTACTTTTGTGCAAGGGTTCCGACATGTGGCCTCTCCGATCCGACCACCACTACCTCCGTGGGATTTGAATCTGCCATAACATCAGTCAGGAGGGTTTCTGAATTGGCGGCCTTATCTTGCAAGTCCCCATATTTAATCCTCCATAAGGACAAAGCGGTGCTACGCCCGCAGCCTTCCTTCCTTCCGAAGGTAGTTTCAGCCTTTCACCTGAATGAGGACATTGTACTTCCATCCTTGTGTCCTCGGCCATCGCATTCCAAGGAGGTTGTGCTGCATTCGTTAGACGTGGTACGTGCCTTGCGGGCTACGGCTCCGTTCCGGAGGTCTTACTCACTGTTTGTGTCGGTGTCTGGTCCGCAGAAGGGCCTGTCGGTCTCGTCGGCCACCATTTCTCAGTTGATCAGGCAGACCATCATCCAGGCCTATGCCCTTAAGGGGCGGGGGCCTCCCTTTCCTGTCACAGCGCATTCGACCAGGGCTATTGGTGCCTCTTGGGCTTTCCGACATCAAGCGTCTGTCTCACAAGTGTGTAAGGCGGCGACCTGGTCGTCTGTTCACACTTTTTCAAAGTTTTACATGGTTGATGTGAGTGCATCTTCGGATGCTAGCTTCGGCCGCAAAGTTTTGCAGGCGGCCGTTTGAGGTTGCAACTCCTCCGTTGAGGAACTCTGCTTGTTTGGGGTGAAATTGATTTTTTTGATTGCTGTTCCCACCCCTCCTTTTTTGACACTGCTTTGGGACATCCCAACTGTCAAGACTTAAGAGGCTGTGTCCGTCCATGGACGAAAAGAGAAAATAGGATTTTTTGTACTCACTGTAAAATCCTTTTCTCTGTCGTCCATGGACGGACAGAGCACCCACCCCTCCTTTTTTGGTTTGTACTGCTTCTTTACGAACTGAGCTGCTGACTGCAGGGCAGAGGGTTATGTCCGGAGGCTGTTCAACTCTGTTAAAGTAACATGTATTTAAATATCTAACATGTTCTGCCTAGTCCTCTCCTATAGAACAGGAACATAACCCAACTGTCAAGACTTAAGAGGCTGTGTCCGTCCATGGACGACAGAGAAAAGGATTTTACGGTGAGTACAAAAAATCAAATTTTTCAGCTTTCAGCACTGTCACACTTTGAATGACAATTGTGTGGGCATGCAACACTGTACCCAAACAAAATTTTTATAATTTTCTTCACACAAATAGAGCTTTCTTTTGGTGGTATTTAATCACTGCTGGGTTTTTTATTTTTTACGAAAAAAAAGTTTTTCTTAGTTTCTGTCAGTAAGTTTTGTAAATGTTCTCCTTCACTGATGTGCGCTGAGGAGGCTGCACTGATTATTATTATTATACAGGATTTATATAGTGCCAGTACAGTTACAATACAATTCAATACAGGAGGGATCAGATGGCCCTGCTCGTTAGAGCTTACAATCTAGAAGGGAGGGTCAAGTGGAACAAAGGGTAGTAGCTGTGAGGGAGGATCAGATGAACAAAATAAAAATACAGTTGTTGGGTGTCGGTAGGATAGGCTTCTCTGAAGAGGAGGGTTTTCAGGGATCCTCTAAAAGCTAATAGTGAAGGAGATAGACGGACAGATTGGGGTAAGGAGTTCCATAGGCTTGGAGAGGCTCTGGAAAGTCACTGATGAGGTGGCACTGATGAGGCGGCACATATGGACACTGGTTAGGTGGCACTGATGAGGAGGCACTATTATGTCGTACTGATGGGCATGAGCACTGATAGGCGGCACTGATACGTGGCACTGATAGGCAGCACTAATGGGCGGCACTGATGGGCAGCACTGATGAGCAGGCATTGATGGGCACTAAAAGGCAGCACTGACTGGCACCAGTAATGGGCACTGATTTGATTTACTGGGCATTCATTGGCACTGATTGAGGGCACTCTTGAGCGTTGATTGGTGGCACTTCTGGGGCTTTAGTGCCCTGATCACATGCCCTGTTCTTCCCTGCGAGGAGATGCCGCTGATCGTCTCTCCTCGCCCACACTTTGTCAATGAGAACCGATTACGGCACTTCCTGTATTTACATGTGATTGGACACAGCCGATCACATAGTTAAAGAGCTTTTTACAGAGATTGGGGTCATGCCGTGTCCTAGCAATATGGTGTGGCCATGATCGCCACGTTGCGCGCCCCCCCGCGGGAGCGGCCGTTCAGGTGCGCCGTCATATGATATCCACCCAGTTTCAATAGAAGAAGCCAGCACTCCAAATCCTTAGTAAATGGTTTATTAGGTACACATAAAAGGGTACAAGGGGGAGGGGGCTAATGTTTCAGCACAACCGCCTTGATCACAAAATATATAGAAACAGGGGACTCCACCCACCAGCCAGGCAATCAAACAATTAACCCCTGAAATGAACCTGTTGATTGGAAAATATTCCACCAGATCGCCTGTCTGATGAGAGGATACACCGAAAAGAAAGGAACAAGCATCATATATACATATGATGTCCACCCAGAATGAGAGCCGCACCGTCCCTCCATCATTTGACGGTGGGCGGACAAGTGGTTAAAGTTCATGTATGTAAAGGCAGGTGTCCCAATACTTTTGGTAATATAGTGTATATGCAAATGTTAACAAGAAGATATGTTAAAATGTATTTAAAGCCAATTTTTTATTTAGTTTTACTGTCCCGTACCTGGTGGAGATCAAGTTGTAGAGAGGGCTTCTCTTGCACCTCCTGTCCAACACCCCTGGTAGTGGTGACAGGGAGTGGAGGACACGGAGTGGCACGAGGGCCGCTGTAGCAGATGGCTCTGACTGGTTCTTGGCAGGAACCAGGTGACTAGAGAGCGTTGTGCCGGAACTGAGAGCAGGAGCCCCGTGTCGCTGGATCAGCAGCTGGAAGCGTAAGCCGGGACGCGAGCCAGGGGGTCATCAAAAGCCAAACAGAGCAGGAACCGAGACGTGAGGCAGAGGCAAAGACAGGACACAGGCCAGGTTTGGTACACAGTCGGGCAATGAGGCACAGGAACATCAGGCAGAGGTGTAGGTCTCATAGAAACGGGATGCAGGCAGGACTGCATGCAGTAGGTGGATGATAATGTCACTTCTCCTGTTGTCCAATTTATCTGTGGATTATGGGCTTGAAGCCAAGGGATGCACAAGATGATGGGGAACAGAGGAGAAGGAACAATGTCCAAGCGTAAAAATTCCTGATGACCGTGGCTAGATGTGACCAATAATGGAAGAGTCTCATGCGTAATAGGGCCAGACCTGAGACGGGATCCATCGGCAAGATGGATGGCTAATTGGTGTGCCTTGGCTTGCAAGGGAATTTGGTGGAGTACGGCAAAGTCTCTATCCATGAAGCAACTGCAAGCACCGGAGTCCACTATGGGCAGGTACTTGGATGTTCCCTCCAGGGAACTGAAATGACAGGGACAGGGTAATATGGGTAGGCTCCTTTCCCGCTGAGCAGTTAGCCAGAAACGTAGAAGGGATGGACTTGGTCTTTGCGGGCTTCACCGGGCAGTTCTGGAGATAATGTCCTGCTGCCCCACAGTATAGGCATAAGTCCTTCTGCCGTCTTTACAGCTTTTCTTCACTAGAAAGTGGAGAACGGAGAAGTCCCAGTTGCATGGGCTTTGCTTGCATATTTATTGAAGCAGTGGTGATGCCAGCCTTTTCTGTTCTCCTTTCTCTGAACCTGCGATCAAGCTGGATAGCAAGACTAATGAGGTCGTCAAGAGAACTGGGGACCCCAACTAGAGCAAGTTTGTCTTTGAGGCCCTCAGACAGGCCGAGGCAGAACTGATGCCGCAAGGCTGCGTCATTCCAACCTGTATCAGAAGCCCACAGGCGGTATTCTGCAGTATAGTCCTCAGCGGGTCGCTGACCCTGTCGTAGAGTATGGAGAGTTAGTTCTGCAGTAGCTGTACGCTGAGGGTCGTCGTAGAGCTGGGCCATTGCTTCAAAAAAGGAGGCAAGAGAGTTCAGGGTTGTACTGTTCTGTTCTAGGAGCTGATGGGCCTATGACTGCGATTCTCCCAGAAGCAGGGATATGGTAAAACCCACCTTGGTGGTCTCGAGTGAGAAGGTTCTCGGCTGCAGGGCAAAATAAAGTTCACAGGAGTTCTTGAATGCACGGAACTTGAGTGGGTCGCCTGTAAATTGCTCAGGTGCAGGAACTCGGGGCTCTGGTGGTGGCATAACTCCTGTGAATGAAGAGGCCGTCTGTTCAGATGAGAAGCAGCCAGGTGCGGTAGCAGGTGCAAAGTCTTCAGAGTTGGGAACCGTGGATTGGATGCGATTTTCCAGCTTCCGGTAGCTTTTCTGTAAGGTGCTGATTGCCTGGGTCAGCGAGGTAAGTTGCTGGCAAAGCGACCCCAGACGTGAAGCTCCTCCCTCGATCTCCGACATCTGGCTGAGTGATACTGTCACGTACCTGGTGGAGATCCAGCTGTAGAGAGGGCTTCTCTTGCACCTCCTGTCCAACACCCCTGGTAGTGGTGACAGGGAGTGGCACGAGGGCCGCTGTAGCAGATGGCTCTGGCTGGGTCTTGGTAGGAACCAGGTGACTGGAGAGTGCTGGGGCAAAACAGAGCAGGAGCCCCGTGTCGCTGGATCAGCAGCTGGAAGCGTAGCCGGGACGTGAGCCAGGGGGTCATCAACAGCTGAACAGAGCAGGTACCGAGAAGTGAGGCAGAGGCAAAGACAGGACACAGGCCAGGTTCGGTACACAGTCAGGCAATGAGGCACAGGAACATCAGGCAGAAGTGGAGTCAAGCACAAGCCAGGGTCACAGGTAGGCAGGCGGAGGTCAACAGGAAGGTTCAGACAAGCCGGGTCAAGATACAGGGTACTGGTACAGATCGGGTTAACGGCAGTAGCTGAAAAGACCACTCAGCAAAGTATGCATGTTACTGGCAGGTTTAAATAGGCGGACTGGCGCCAATACGTGCACGTGCGCGCCAGCCCACGAGCGCTCACGCATGCACCAGTACGTGTCTTTTCTTGTGCATTTCTTAGATGGTCCATGCCTGCGCACTATTGCACGCTTGTTACCCGGGTTTCTCTTACATTTACCTTCAAAATGGAGTGTTGGAACCTTTGTCTGGTCTGTGTCCCATTGGGGAGATTCGCCATCACTTTCTGTTTTCGAGGAACAGGAGGAAGTGAGTGGAATGCCATCCAATTTGTGGGGAATTGCCACTTGAAACATTGTTATTGGGGCAGGTGTCCTCTTCGGAGGATTTTCTCCCAGTTCCGGTGACATTGGTAAATTCTGGATTTCTCTTCATGGATATTGTCAGCGGGAAAAACTGAGGGTGAATGACAGGAGTTTTAATCCTACGCATAGGCGTGCGCACAGGGTGTGCCTGGGCACACCCTAATCACCCTGTTTTGCGCAGATTCCCCCTGCTGCTTGGCTGTAGAAAAAGGGACTGAGGAATCTCTGTCCCCAGTGCTTTTCTCTGTCTCAAAACTGAGACATCAGGGGTCTGTTTGGACCCCTGATATTAAACCAAAGCACCCCAATGGGGCTCTTACACTGTAAAAAAATATAATAATAAAAAATTATTATAAAAAATATGTTAAAAGAAATATAAAAATGTAATGTTAAGTAATAGTAAATAAATATATAATAAATACATGAAAAAAACTACTGACACCATCCACTGCCCCTCTACTGACACTGTCCATTGCCCTGCTGATATATATATATATAGTATATGTGTGTGTTTAAGTTTTGGGGTGCACACCCTAATGCAATAGGCTGCGCACACCTATGACCCTACTGTATCCATAAAATAGAATAAAGTAGTACGTTTTGGCAACAGATACTCTTTCATTTTTTTCCTGATGGACAAGTAATATTTGCATTTTGGCATCAACCGTTTGACATTAGTATATAAACTTTTACATTTGAGCACTCAATATGCTTGTGCACTAATAAGCGTTGAAGCAGAATAAAATGAGCTGTAGCAGAATTCAGAATACCAAAGAAAATGAGAAAGCATGTGAGGCAATATTCAAGTTTATTGCAGTGTTTTTTCTTTTTATTTATTTGAGGTTAAATCAATGCTAGTTTGCATTTGAATTGAATTTATTCATGCTTGAAAAATACTTGCTGAATAAATAACTTTTAAACTTTTAGATGTTGACGATTGGTTGCTGTTGCTCTTCTAGCTATCAGAAGCAAGTGACCGCATATTATTACTTTGTAGAGAGCTGCAAAGGTCTCTGGGCTCTTGACCTTTTGATCATCAAGAATGTCTTTTGCAGTGTGTACCTTAGCCATTAAAAAAAAAAAAGGTGAATTGGTGAAACCTATGCCCTTCAAAGTTTTTAAGTGATCACTGACTTGTTTGACTGCCCCTGACCTGCGTTTCACACTGGTTATCAAGTGTTGTTTTCACAAACCTTAATCTAAATAATGTCCTGCATGTTTAACTGAAAGGTGCGCTCATTTGTATCTGCACTGCCTCTGGTTGATTTAGGCTTTGAACACAGATGAAAATTATATTTTATGCCTGAACTATCAATCAACAGCTTTTACTATGCTAAATATCGGTCAAGCAAATATCAATTGGTACTCCAGAATGCAATAATACAAAGAGGTGTATACATATTTTTGTGAACTTTATAGAAAAGATGCAAGGAGCGGGGGAGTTAAAGAAAAGCTTGTGCTGTTACCTGTTATTATGAATCTATATAATTCACAAGAAACGTTGAACTAAGACCTATGAGGCTATGAAAGCACTAGGATCTACATAGTGGTTCACCATAACCCGTAGCATACTCTGCCCTGTAAACCGCTGTTCCCATTACATATATAGGTTTGTTGTATTAGCATTGTATTTACTTTGTTACTTACATTATTACTTTGATACCATTCTTTGGCCGTAATGTATTGTACCTTGTTCATGTTTTTTGTATTTCTTCAGAAAAACCATAACCACTTGCTTACCTGGCCAATTCTGATATTTCTCTCCTAAGTTGCAAAAATCTGCATTCTTTTGCTAAAAAATTACCTAGAACCCCCAAACATTATATATTTTTTAAGCAGAGGCCCTGTAGAATAAAATGGTCATTGTTGCAATTTTTTATGTCACAAGGTATTTGCGCAGCGACTTTTTAAACACAATATTTTTGGAAAAAATAAAATTTTGGGGAAAAGAACTGAATATAATGCCCAATTGTTTGGTAAAATATAAAAGATGATGTTACGCCGAGTTAGTAGATGCCTAACACGCCATGCTTTAAAATTGTGTCCGCCCATGGAATGGCATCAAACGACAGTACTAAAAAATCCCCATAATCGGCGATATAAAAGCTTTTACAGGTTGCCAGTTTAGAGTTACACAGGAGAATTATTGCTCTTGCTATAACGTTCCTGGTGATAACTCACATGTGTAGTGAAAACACAGTTTGCATATGCATGCATGACCGATGTACGCATTCACCTTTGCGCAAGAGCATGGTGGTGGGGGGGGGGGGGTTATGCGCTTTACCTTTTTTTACTTTATTATTTATATATATATATTTTTTTACACTGTCCCTTTAATTTGTTTGTATCACTTTTATTGCTATCACAAGGGATAAACAATATCTTTTGTGATAGCATGGGTAGTGACAGGTTCTCTTTACTGAGACATATGGGGTCTATTAGACACCAGATCTCTTCTCTCTCTCTTTTACAGCATCTGAGACCAAGATCGGTTTGATGAGATGCATGCACAATCAGTTTACCTCTTAGCGAAACCAGAAGTGAACATAATCCTTGTCGCTTCTGGTTTCTTAAACCATAGAGATGGTTGAGGAAGTTCCGGTCCTCGGTCATCTTTATGGTAAGCCGGGAGAACCACCGGCTTCAGTCCAGGCTCCTGGTGGAGGACTCGGAAAGGTGACAGGAGAGGGGTGACCCCCTTCTGCTGCATGTAAAGGCGACCCAGCACTATTTTGCCCCTAGGATCACTGTTGCATCAAAGAGCATCACCAGCTGTGCAACCATGGCCCTGATATAACCACTAAAACCCGTGGACATACATAAAACGTCCTACGTGGGGGAAGTGGTAAAAAGATTTTCTTAGGAAAAAGTGGTGTAATTGCTGTCTGTGAAATCAAATCTAACAGTTTTTCTAATCTACCCTATTCAAATCTAAAACAAATACTTTGTCTGGATTTTCAACATTGCATAACATACTGTATGCATTTTTTATGATGAAAAATTCTTGGATTTTCTTGATGGTTTTTTTCGTTTTCTTTTTTTTCCTTATGCGTTCACCTAGGAAACTATAGAAACTATAGTTCTCATATTATTAGCTACTGATCAGATTAAACTGTTTTTTCACCCTTTACTTTCCCATGTCATCTAAATGCATTGTTACTGTATGCCAGCATAATATATAGGCATGCTTCTATGACTGTGAGAGCATGCATAATTTGTCTAACTAGGGCTAATGTTGCAAGCTAAGGCGATGTGTTGATATATTTATGTAGGCAGCTTTTTCACATTCACTGAATATTAATGCATTACCAGCAGCTCCCAGCCTTCCTAAATGGCGGAAGCAGTAACGTCTGTCTTTTTCAACAAATCATTTGTGGTTAAAATCAGTCTAATACATACAAAGTGATTTAAATAAAAAAGAGGCTATATACAGAATATAAAAGTGCCATGTCTGTGAAAATATCTAAAAGATAGGACAGAACTCATAGTAGGTCTTTGCAGTGATTGATTTGTTGGCTGCTGCAAAGCTCTGCATGGTGCTGGAAAATTTCAGAGTCGGTGAAAAAAACAATTCAACAGCAATTATTGGATGTTTTGTTTAATTGAGAAAAGAATTTGCATCTGGACATTTAAAGTAGGAGTTAGATCTTGAAAAGGGTTTGACCAGGAGGTGAAATATGTGTGATCCATAAATTTGGTGTTCAAGAGGAACTTACTAATTTATTTTGGTAGATAATCAAAACTGTATCACAGGAGGCACTTTTTTTTTTACTACATACTCTAATCTGCTACACATATGAGAACTTTTTAATACTAAAGTAGAACTCCAATAAGCATTATTCCACCTTAACTGGTCAAATAACATATCCTTAAAACCTACAGTAGGAGCTGTTCATTTTTATAGTTGAGCATGTATAAACCACTAAAAAATCTCTGCTCCTGTGATGTAAATATGATGGCGTACTCTGCTCTATGCAGGTTGTTCTGTTATTCCGCTTAATATATATACTAGAAGCAGTTAAAACAAAAACAATTTTTCAGTCATATTAAATGCCTATATTTTGCCCCCCATTGCAAGAAACAAAGTCAGAATTACATTGATTAGATTCTAAAACTCATTTTAAAATAGTATCCTGCATTTTGTTTAGACTGGAGTTTTTCTTATATAATTTCTGTGGGGCATTATATATCCAATATTTAGCGAAAAATAATCTTTTCCTATTTTGTGTAAGAAGTTGCTAAAATACTGGATTATACATGCTTGTCCTTTGAGTGGCATATGAGAACAAAAGTTACATTTTTTTGTTTTGAGCACTAAAATCCAAACTGTTGCCAACACCTTCCATGCTACTGTTTTATTGCCATTGAAGAAATGTAGCAATGTATGGTCCCTGTTATTTAAATGTTGCTAATGCCCAGCTGTTCACCATGTGGCTAGCTCCTGTGTGGAAAGAGATCTTTCCCAATGCTCTTATTTGTTTTCCCCACATAAATCTGAGCTTGCGTAAACCCTGCGCACATGCCATGAAGCCATCTGTGAAAGTGTTAGCTTTCTCTTGATTTCAACTGAACTGAAAACTGAGAGTTTTCTAGTTTAGATTTTGCAAACTAGGCCAAATGAGTACAAGCTTCCTGTGTTGAACAGTGAAGGATAGACACACACAATGGGAAAGGCATATATTGCAGAGCTGGAGAACATTAGTCATTTATTACTTCAACAATTGTACATCAGGTTTATAGTTAGGGCATTTTGAAAAAGAAAAAAACGTTGTATTACAAAAATATTGGAACACCAGGCGATCACAGGTTTAAATACACAATTTCTCCTAAAAAGTGTATTTTAGGAAAAAAGTTTTCCTTTTATCTTTGCATAGAGTGGGGAATGGGTACTTTTTTCCTTTAAGGGTGTACTCACACTGGCAATTTTAACTGATCCTGGGCATAGTTCCCCCTTGATCCAGTTAATTTGTCCAATGTGAGTGCTTCGACCATGTCCAGGAGCACTTAAGTGTACTGTAATGAGGACCAGTGGGAAGAGGAGGTTTAGTACGGTTCACTTTAGTGTGAGTGCAAACCATTCCTGAGCACAGAACTCTTCAGGGATGACTGAGCACAAAAGCAGGGATCACAGTGGTCTGGTTGCCTGAGGTGATGATGAAGTGTGCCTTTTGAACACTTGCTTATCACTAAGTGGATTGCAGACCAGCAGCGGAGGAGGGACAATCAAATTTGAGCATAGTTCACTTGCCCGGTGCTAGCGCACCCTCTGATGTAGTGATAACACATAAAAAACAATGCATTGTTTGACATTGTCATTGGAACAGATGTCCATATGCCCTAGATTTCCCCCAATAGTTTATCTTTAGTGGCAGATTTTAAATGTTAGATTTCCTATCACTATGTGTTAGTTCACCAAGACAAATAGAGCAACTTAATTTCCCCAGTGTGGACACAGACAGTAATATAAAACCTTACAGTTGTTCTAGCTCTTAAATTTACTTTAAGCAATCCAACTTGTGGACCAACTCACTCCCAGCTTCAGATTGGACAGGTTAGGTAATTAAGGTCATTACTTTGCTCTCATTAAGCATTTTTTCTGTCATTAAGCTTCTTATGTTAGATTGTCAGCACTGTTCAATGCAGTAGACTGTGACTAGCTTACAATGCTTCTCTTCCCTCTCCTAATCTGATATCTGTAGTGCAGTTGATTGCAGAAAGCTGATATAAAGACACATCATAGTAGTAATACTGCGGGGTTGATTTACTAAAACTGTGCAAAATCTGGTTCAGTTCTGCATAGAAACCAATCAGCTGCCATTTTTCTTTTTCTTTTTTTAGTCAAAGCTTAATTGAACATGCTGAAGTTAGAAGCTGATTGTCTAACATGCACAGCTGCACCAGATTTTGCACTTTCCAGTTTTAGTAAATCACTAAATACACAATAATTTAAATACTGTCATAGTGCAAACAACTTGCATACCCACATATTTTTAACCTGTGGGCAGATCCTTTATAATGGTGAATATTAACCTAAATGCGACATATAAAACTCATATCATTTTACATATACCTCCTCATAACTGAGTCACAAATGAGTCGGGCATGTTCCAGATACATTATTAACACACAAAGATCACATTAATATACCTTCACAGTAATATAAGATTACACATATATGTACATGACTCCTGTTCATTTCCAAGAACTAGTCATTAACCATATAACGGTATATGATGTTCAGCCAATCCCAATGAATAAGTCCGTATGACGAAACATGTCTGGGCGTGGCTGTGCGGCAATCACCCTGAGTGGTGAATTTAAAGCCTGTTTGCCTGTGCATGAGAATGCTAGGCTAGTTATTCCGGTGAGTGCAATACCTTTGGGCGAGGATTCACAGTCACAGCGGTGTTGGTGGAAGGAATTTCTTTTTATCAAGTTATGGATTTTGTATGCTGTTTTTTAAGTCGAAACACTTGGATACACTTATAGAGAAATTCACTTTTGGGCTTGTGTAGCCCCTTCCTTTTTTATTTCCTTTTTTCTTTTTTCTTTGAAAGTGTGTGATCACTTTGAAATTCACGTCAATGGACGTTATGTATTGAATATAATTATTCACATAATTATTTATATTTTCACATTTTTGCACTTTTTCACGTGGTGTAAGATTGAGTTTTATATTTGTTTAGTTATATATTTCACAATATATGTTTTAGCGCCACTATTTTAGATATTTAAAATACGTTTTCACATTATTACTTGGTTTAAGTTGGCAGCTTGCTAGGATAGTAGTTTAACTTTAGTCTCATATGCGCAGTGGTGGTTTATTTGATTAAGGTGAGAGTTAATCTGTTTACCAACATTTTCTATCTCTGACCTCATATACTACAACCCAATTTCAAAAAAGTCCAAAAATATAAACCCATATTTTATTCACAATAGAAAATAGAATATCTATCAAATGTTTAAACCCGGAAAATATACAATTTTAAGAAAACATGTACGTCATTTTGAAATTGGTGGTCGCTACATGTCTCGAAGAACTTGGGACAGGGCAGAAAAACAGCTTACTTGTAAAATCCTTTTCTTCAGAGTACATCACGGGACACAGTGTCAGAAACCATGAATCAGACCGAGACAGAAGTACAGTTAAATCACACTTGTTTAATAATAAAAATAAAAAGATAAACAGAGTAAGCGTAGTCAAAACATAGCCAGAGTTCAGTAACCGGATCGGGTAGTCTGCCAAGCCAAAGTCCAAGAGCCAGCGATAAAGGTAGCAGTACAGCAAGCAGGATCTGTAGCCAGAGGAAACGACAGACAAGCAGGTCTTCAAACCGGAATGCAGGAGAAAGTCTCTTGTGATGTTAACACAGGCGAAGGCAGAGAGCAAATGAACTGGAAGGCTTTAAGTAGGCAGAGCTGATGAGCAGGATCAACAGGTGGAGCACTGTGGAGAGATGGGAGCTGGCAATTATCTGACAGCTGAGCAGCCAGCACAGAGAAGGAAGGGCTGAGCCCAGCCCTGACAGTACCCCCTCCTCAACGATCCCTCCCTCTCGGAGGACCACCGGGCTTGAGGGTTAATTGTCTATGGAAATCACGGAGGAGGACAGGGGCATATACGTCCGAGGATGGGACCCAAGAGCGTTTCTCTGGACCGTAACCCTTCCAATGCACCAGGTACTGTATGCGCCCACTGAACCTACGGGAGTCAACAATGGACTGTACTTCATACTCCTCATGGTTCTCAACCTGTATAGGGTACGGACGTGGCACCGAGGTGGTAAAACGGTTGCAGGCCAAAGGTTTCAATAAGTAGACATGAAACACATTAGAGATACGCATACTGGAAGGAAGGTCCAACGCGTAAGCCACTGGGTTTATCCTGCGAAGGATACGGAAAGGCCCAATAAACCGAGGTGCGAACTTCAGAGAAGAAACACGAAGTCAGAGGTTGTGAGATGACAGCCAGACTCTGTCCCCGACCTGGTAGGAAGGCGCAGGCAAGCGTCTGCAGTCAGCATGGAGTCTGTACCTCTCGTTAGCCTGTTACAAAGCCTCCTGGACTTGTACCCAAGTGGAACAAAGACCACGGAGATGTTCCTCTAATGCAGGAATACTCTGAGGAACAAACAAGACAGGCAACATGGAAGGTTGGAAACCATAATTCACAATAAACGGGGACAAACGGTAAGCAGAATTCAGAGCGCTATTATGAGCAAACTCCGCCCATGGTAAGAGGTCTGACCAGTTGTTGTGATGGTCAGAAATATAGCAACGCAGGAATTGCTCCAAGGACTGATTGGCTCGTTCTGCAGCCCCATTAGACTGCGGTTGATGCGCAGAGGAGAAAGCAAGCTGAATTCCCAACTGTGCACAAAAGGCTCACCAGAACCGGGACACAAACTGACTTCTCCTGTCAGAGACAATGACCTTGGGTAGGCCATGTAAGCAAAAGGTCTCCCGAGCAAGAATGGAAGCCAGTTCCTTAGATGTAGGCAACTTCTTAAGTGGAATACAGTGAGACATTTTCGAGAACCGGTCTACCACCATAAGGATAACTGTGTTGCCCTGGGAGTTGGGTAATTCCACAATGAAATCCATAGACAGGTGGGTCCAGGGCCTCTCTCCATTGGGTATGGGTGGTAGGAGGCCCACTGGAAGGTGTCGTGGAGTTTTACTCTGAGCACACACGGAACAGGCAGCTACAAAGGCGGTTACATCAGCACGTAGACTAGGCCACCAGAATTGTTGGGAAATGGCCCAAAAGAGTTGATTCTTGCCAGGGTGGCCAGCAGCCTTGGGAGAATAGTAAGTCTGGAGCACGGCCGTACGGAGACTCTCGGGAACAAAGCAGCGGTCACAAGGTTTCTCAGGAGGGGCATCGACCTGAGCAGCAAGAATTTTTTCTCGCAAAGGAGAAGTGAGACTGGTGCGAACCGTAGCCAGAATACAATCAGGAGGAATCACAGGGACCGGAACCGACTCCATTTTGGAAGTGGAGGAAAATTGCAAGGCGTCAGCCCTTACATTCTTAGTACCGGGTAAGAATGAGACAACGTAATTGAAACTCGACAAGAAAAGAGCCCATCGTGCCCTTCTGGGAGAGAGGCGCTTAGCCTCAGACAAGAATGTGAGATTTTTATGGTCAGTAAGAATGAGAACCAGGACCGTAGTACCTTCGAGAAGATGTCTCCATTCTTTCAGGGCTAAAATGATCGCCAACAGCTCTCTGTCACCAATCTCGTAATTGCACTCCTCAGGTGACAATTTCTTGGAAAAGTAGCCACACGGATGCATAGCGCTGTCAGAGCTAGGACGTTGAGACAGAAGGGCGCCAACTCCAGTCTCAGAAGCATCAACTTCAAAGATAAAAGGCAACGTAGGATCAGGATGTGCCAACACAGGAGCAGAAACAAAGGTAGTCTTAAGACTTTCAAAAGCCTTAGAGGACTCTGGAGACCAACTCTGTGGGTTACCGTCCTTTCTGGTCATATCAGTCAGGGGCTTGACCAGAGACGAGAAGTTACGAATAAACTTCCGATAATAGTTGGCAAAGCCAAGAAAACGCTGCAGAGGACGTAAACCCATGGGTCGAGGCCACTGTAGAACAGCAGAAAGTTTCTCTGGGTCCATCGAAAAACCAGCCATGGAAATTACATAACCCAGGAATTTGACCTGTTCCCGATGGAATTCACATTTCTCCAGTTTACAATAGAGATTGTTCTCTCTTAGTTTTTGTAGCACTCGACAGACATCTGTGTGGTGGCTCTCCAGGGACTTGGAAAATATGAGGATATCATCGAGATAGACCACCACACATAACTGCAACAAATCTCGGAGGACATCGTTAATAAACTCTTGGAAAACTGCCGGAGCGTTAAAGAGGCCAAAGGGCATTACGAGATACTCAAAATGACCTGTTCTGGTATTAAAGGCAGTTTTCCACTCCTTAATCCTCACGAGATTGTATGCCCCTCTCAAATCAAGCTTTGTGAAAACCGTTGCTCCCTTGAAGCGGTCAAATAACTCCGTAATCAATGGAATCGGATAGGCATTCTTAATGATGAGACGATTGAGACCCCTATAATCAATGCAAGGTCTCAGTTCACCACTCTTCTTCTTCACAAAAAAGAAACCAGCACCAGCAGGAGACGAGGATTTGCGAATGAAACCTTGAGAGAGTGCGTCTGCAACATAGTCCTCCATGGTCTTATCGTCCAAGACCGACAAAGGGTAAACCTGGCCACGAGGGGGTATGGCACCAGGTTGAAGGTCAATTGTGCAATCATACGACTGGTGTGGAGGCAAAGTACGGGCTTGACCCTTATCAAAGACATCGCTAAAATCGCAATACTCCTCCAGCAGGGAGGAGAGTGAAGAGGTGCACAGGACCTTGGCTACTTTTTGAAAGCATCTCTTACTGCATTGTGGTGACCAGGACAGAACCTCAGCACGGAGCCAATCAAAAGAGGGATTGTGCCTCTGTAACCAAGGATAACCAATAACCAACGGAAACGTAGGTGAGGAAATAACTTGGAATTGGGTTATCTCATGGTGAAGAGCCCCTACGGCCATGGACAACGGAACAGTCTAATGATTCACATGGGCAGGCTGTAGAGGTCTCCCGTCAAGAGCCTCAATGGCAAGTGGAGTGTCATGCATCGAGTGCTTTGATACAAAGGCAGCATCAATGAACAGGCCTGCAGCCCCGGAGTCGATTAGAGCCTGTATCTCGACGGACGACTCAGCCCACGACAGGGTAACCGAAACCAGGGGCTTATCCTTCTGGGAAACTGGAGACAAAACAACGCCACCTAAGGTCTGTCCGTGACAGGACCTCAAGGTTCGGGCGTTCCCTGGACGGGTAGGACAAGACTTCAAAAAGTGACCAGCCTGGCCACAATTAAGTCACAGTCTCTCCCTTCTCCTAAGGGGAAAGTCAAATACCCTTTTGAAGGAAGCCACAAATTCTAGGTAACTCAGGACCACGGGTTTTTGCATCTCCCATAGAGGGATTGCCCAGGCCAAGGCTCTGTCAGAAAGCAAAGATATCACGAAACCCACTTTGCTTCTGTCCGTGGGAAACGCCTGGGGAAGCATCTCAAAGTATATCTCAACCTGGTTGAAAAACCCTCTGCACTGAACTGGATCACCCCCAAATCGCTGGGGAAGCGGAGCGGAACCAGATATACCTCTTATAGAGGTAATACTCGAGGCGGGTGCCTGCACAGAGACTACCGGAGCGCCCACAGTGGGAGATTCTAGACGAGCCGTGTGACTCAGGAGCGTCTGTATCGCCGTGGCAAACTGATCCATGCGGTGATCCAGGTCATCCAATCTGGAAAAAATATTATCACCTAGTGGATTGGCTCTATCTTCTGAATTCATGGCCTTCACCTACTGTCAGAAACCATGAATCAGACCGAGACAGAAGTACAGTTAAATCACACTTGTTTTATAATAAAAATAAAAAGGTAAACAGAGTAAGCGTAGTCAAAACTTAGCCGTTCAGTAACCGGATCGGGTAGTCGGCCAAGCCAATGTCCAAGAGCCAGCGGTAAAGGTAGCAGTACAGCAAGCAGGATCTGCAGCCAGAGGGAACGACAGACAAGCAGGTCTTCAAACAGGAACGCAGGAGAAAGTCTCTTGTGATGTTAACACAGACGAAGGCGGAGAGCAAATGAACTGGAAGACATTAAGTAGGCAGAGCTGACAAGCTGGCAATTAGCTGACAGCTGAGCTGCCAGCACAGAGAAGGAAGGGCTGAGCCAAGCCCTAACACACAGAGACTTAGTGGGTTAGATAGTCACCATCAGGTGATTGGACACTGGCAACCCTAATTACAAGACGAGTTCCTCCCCTATATAACCCCTCCCATATGGAGAGCACCTCAGTTTTGTAGCAAAGCAATAAGTGTCCCAACGTATAATCCCGAAGAGGGGCGGGAGCTCTGTGTCCCGTGATGTACTTTCAAGAAAAGGATTTTACAGGTAAGCTGTTTTAAAAAATCCTATTTTATTGATCATACATCACAGAGACTTAGATAATTACTTAGTGGGATGTCCCATAGCAATGCCAAAATTGAGGGGAGGGAGACACAGATCGGAAAAATACAGACCTCCATCGGACAAGAGGACCTACACTGCTGCTTGCAGTACACTGCGCCCGAAGGCGGCATCCTCATGCCCTCTCACATCCACTTGGTAAAATTTTGTGAATGTATGAACCGAAGACCAAGTAGCAGCTTTGCAGATCTGAGCCATGAAGGCCTGGTGATGCACTACCCATGAAGCACTAACTGCTTTAGTCGAGTGCGCTTTAACCTCAAAAGGAGGAATCTTCTTTTCCGAAGCATAGGCCTGAATAATGACTTGTCGAATCCACCTTGAAATAGTGGACTTCGACACTGCCTGGCCCCTCCTCGGGCCCTCTGAGAAGAATAAATAGACAATCAGTCTTTCGTATCTGAGCCGTATCTTGCAGATCAAATTTTACAGCTCTCACAACATCTTGATTCAGATGGAATCCTGAAACCACTTTCGGTAAAAAAGCTGGGTGAGGTCGCAACACCACCCTGTCTTCATGAATAATCAAATATGGCTCCTTACAAGAAAGAGCTGCCAACTCCGATACCCTCCTTGCTGAGGATATGGCTACAAGAAAAAACTGTTTCTTTGTCAAAAGAACTAAAGAAGCATGGTGCAATGGTTCAAAAGGTTGTTTCTGTAAAACAGATAAAACAAAATTTAGGTCCCACGGGCACACAGGAGGCTTAACCGGCGGATTCAAGGGCAGCCCTCCCTGGACAAAGGCCCGGATCAGGTAATGAGAGGCAAGCGGTCTCTTAAAGAATATCGACAAGGCTGAGATCTGGCCCTTGATAGTACTCAAGGCCAGCTTCATTTCTACGCCTAATTGAAGAAAGGCAAGAATCCTGCTAATGGCATACCTTCTAGGATGACACCTCCTGGATTCACACCAGGAAACATATGCCTTCCAGATTCTGTAGTTGATGAGCCTGGAGGCTGACTTCCTAGCGTTAACCAGAGTGGATAGGACTGGGCCCGAGAGCCCACGATTCTTCAGAATGTGGGTCTCAACAGCCAAACCGTCAAATTCAGACTCTGTAAGGCAGGATGGAATATTGGACCCTGTGAGAGCAGATCTAAGTGGAGCGGAAGAACCCAATGGTTCCCCTCTGCCATCTTCACAATCTCCGCATACCAGGATCGCCTGGGCCAAGCGGGGGCTACCAGAATCACCGGCTTTCCTTCTCTCTTGACTCTCTGAAGGAATTGTGGGAGAAGCGGAACTGGAGGGAACGCATAAATCAGAGAATACTGATCCCAAGGAATTGTTAAAGCATCCGACCCTTGTGTCAACGGATCTCTTGTCCTTGACACAAAGTTGTCCAGCTTTGTGTTGAACCTGGAGGCCAACAGGTCTACATCCAGGATACCCTATTTCCGACATATGTTCTGAAATATGTTGGGGTGTAGAGACCATTCTCCTAGACTCAGGCTTAGAAAATCCGCCTGCCAATTTTCTACCCCTAGAATGAAGACCGCAGATAGACAAGGAATATGCGTTTCTGCCCAAGAAAAACATTTATTCACCTCCTTTTGGGCATTCAGACCTCTAGTGCCTCCTTGGTGATTGATATAAGCCACTGCTGTGGCATTGTCTGACTGTATCCGGACAGGACAACCCTGCAACCTGTAAGTCCAGACCCTGAGGGCCAGATGAATTGCCTGCATCTCCAGAATGTTGATAGGCAAGAGCTCTTCGGCTCTGGACCATTTTCCCTGGGCAGAAGCTTCTTCCAGAACTGCCCCCCAGCTTATAAGGCTGGCGTCTGTGGTTACGATATTCCAAGTAACCGGAATAAAGGATTTTCCCTTTCCCTAACAGATTCTGAGGGAGTAACCACCAATTGAGGCTCTGTTGAATCCGCAGTGACAGGTGCATTGGAAGGTCCGAGGCTTTGACTTTTCTGTTTCAGGCAGACAGGATGCTGCTCTGCAAAGGTTTTGAGTGAAACTGAGTGTAAGGAATGGCCTCGAATGAGGCTACCATTTTTCCTAATAACCTCATGCATAGACGAATGGAAGGATTTTTCCTTGCTTTGATCATACGGACCAAATCCTTTATGGCTTTGGCCTTTAACCCGGGTAAGAATACCCTGCTTTGGATCGTGTCTATGACCATGCCCAAATACTCCAGCCTTCTTTGGGGCCGTAAGGAGGATTTTTCTATATTGAACACCCAGCCTAGGTACTCTAAATGCTCCATTGTGCTGCGCACATTGCGGTTTAGGCGTGCTACGGACTGATCTATGAACAGTAGATCTTACAGATAAGCTGTTACTGCTATGCCCCATGCCCTTAGCTTCGCCAGGGGTGTGGCTAGCACCTTTGTGAACATTCAATGTGCGGTAGCCAGACCGAATGGTAGGGCCACAAATTGAAAGTGGCGCTAATCCACAGCAAACCTTAGAAACTTTTGGTGAGCGGGGAATATTGGCACATGTAGATATGCATCTCTGATGTCTATGGATGCCAGGAATTCTCCTCCCTGAAGGGTGGAGACTACTGAACGGACAGACCCCATGCGGAAGGAACGAATGTTCAGAAACTGATTCAGGTCTTTCAGATCCAGAATAGGTCTGACATTCCCGTTTGGTTTTGAAACCGTAAAGAGAGTAGAACCCTGAGCCTTGCTCCTCTGGGGCTACCTCTATAATTACCCCTTGGGCTAACAGGCGCTCCAAGGCCAAAAGTAAAGGTCTCCTTTTCTGGTTTTTGGAGATTCTTGATCTTAGAAAACGGGATGGCGGAAGTTCTCGGAACTCTAGCTTGTAGCCTAGTGATACCGTGGAGATGACCCATTTGTCCTGAACCTCTTCCCGCCAGGTGTCTGCAAACCGCAGCAGCCTTCCCCCCACTTGGCCGAGTGGGGGCGCCCCTTCATAGGGAAGTTTTGGGGTTCTGCTTAGTTGAACCCCAAAATCTCTTAGGCCTTTGGGCCTGGCTCTGAGCCTTTCCCCTAGTATTGGACTGGGGAGGCGGTCGCCACTGCCTGGAAGTCGAAGTTCCAGGGGCTGAGGAAAGAGAACGTTTAAATGAGGGGCGTTTACTCTTCTTCTTAACCGGTAACAACGTGGATTTGCCTCCGGTAATCTTTTGGATATATTTGTCCAAATCATCCCCAAACAGGCGTTCCCCATAAAATGGGAATGCCGCCAAGTATCTTTTACAAGAAACCTCAGCTTCCCAATGCTTTAGCCAAAGGGACCTACGCATGTGTACCAGCAGGAGATTTAGGTGGGATGCTTGCTGAACAGAGTCCATAATCGCATCAACCGCAAAACACAGGGCCTTAGGAAGGTCTGCATAAACCTCAACTTCCTCTGCAGGGAGGAGGTTAACCACCTGTTTCATTTGTTCCTTGAGGAACTGGCACATGCCAATTGCTGCGACTGCAGGTTGGACCACAGCACCAGCCATAGAGAAGGAGGCTTTAAGCAAAGATTCCAGCTTTTTATCAGTTGGATCTTTGAAGCCCTGAGCATTGTCCACGGGACAGGTCAGGCTTTTATTCGCACAAGAAATAGCCGCGTCTTGGTGAAAACTTCCTCCACTAGGTAAAGGAGGGAGAACCTATTGGGAGGAGAAACTGTTTATCTGGGTGAGCCCAGTCGTTAAAACATAAACTTCTACAACAAAGGATGAGTTGGGAAGGTATATGCAGCCTGTGGGGATTTTCGAGATCCCAAGGAGGAAACAGAGGGCATGGCAGCTTCAGCAGAGGGCAATTTTTATGTGGTACGCACCAACTCCGTATAATTTTGCACCTGCATCTTAAGCACCTGAGAGGTAGAAGAGGTCTTCTCCTCTTCCTCTGAAACCTCAGACTACTCCTGATTCCCATCTGCAGATAGGGATATCTCATCATCAGAATGTTCCTCTGATAAGGAACCCAGAGCAGAGGAAGGGGATCTACCCCGCTTTCTGCCACTTTTTAAGGAAGTTGCAATTCATGACGCAATCCTTCCTTCCAAGCCATCCAAGGCAGCTTTCATAGTGTCTTCAGTGACATATACAGGAGCTGCAACAGCCTGACAGGGGTACAGATTCATCCTGTGAGGCTGCTACCAGTCTGTCAGGGGGGGGGGGTGGTAATCTGCAGGCATGTCCATAACCCCTAGCTCTAGGCGGGGATTTCTTAGTGCCTCCTTTACCTGCCCCTGAACGCCTCTTACTGGGAGACATAGTCCTAAGCTGCAAAGCAGAGGTACTAGTACAAGTGTAACCACCGTTGTGCTCTAGTCTTACAATACATATATATATATATATATATATATATATATATATATTAGCTCACTGCACAACCTAATGCCGAGTAGGTGTCTTACATATGCCTGGATCCGATCCACTGAGATGCTTACAGCCCACAGCTCTGTGTCCCACTGCTTTACAGAAGGCTCTGGCGTGCTGGGCTTTAAATCATGCCGCTTTTGCGCCTGCGCACAGATGCGCCGTGCGCGCGCGCAACCACGCCTCCCCTCTGCTTTCCCTGCACAGTCCAAAAGCACGCGGACTGTCATGGCGGCGGCCAAGAGTGAGGGGGGAGAGAGAAGACCGCTGGAGGACTTCCTGGGACTCGTGGACTGCGTGAGGTCTCTCTGTTATGAGTTGAGGCAGAGCCTGCAGCGGAGGAGGTGAGCGTTTTTTTTTATAACAGACCAACTTCACTGAGCGTGTTCCTGGACAGCATGTAAGTATACACCAGGTATTTCACTCACTCCCTCTGGTTGCGGAAACCAGGTAAGACATGCAACTACTTAGAAGATAATACTTAAAAAATTATCATCACTTACCTTATCCCCGCCTTCACCCATCAAGACGGGTAATGTTGTGCCAACCTTCAGGATTCTGGGTCCCTACTTAAAGGAACCTCTTCCCTGGACCTGTAGAAGACTCTGCCAGGAGCTTTTCGTGCCACTTAGATTAGTACACCAAAGACTGGATCCCAGAGCCCAGACCTCCGAAGAGAGAAATTACAGGCAAAACCTTGTTTCTTTTTTCCACGAGGCCCGGGTACCATCCATCTTAGGCATTTAGTATTGGCCCGAGGTATGGATCCGGTTGTATAGCCCCTAGGCCTCCGCAGAGACCATCAAATGGATCTTTCTTCTTAGCACATGTTCAACATGACCAACCACCTTAGACACTGGTGAAAAAACTGAGGTGCTCTCCATATGGGAGGGGTTATATAGGGGAGGAACTTGTTTTGTAATTAAGGTTGCCAGTGTCCAATCACCTGATGGTGACTATCTAACCCACTAAGTAACTTTCTAAGTGATGTATGATCAAGAAAAAGCTGGAAAAGTAAGTGGTACTAACAAGGAAGAACATTTTGCAACTAATTAGGTTAATTGACAACAGGTCAGTAACTTAATTGGGTATAAAAAGGGCAGCGTGTCTAAGAAGTAAAGATGGGCAAAGATTCACCAATCTGTGAAAAACTGTGTCTAAAGATTGTCACACAATTTCAGAATTATGTTCCACATCGTAAAATTGCAAAGACTTTAAATACAGTGCCTTGAAAAAGTATTCATATACCCCTTGAATTTTTTCACATTTTGTCATGTTGCCATGGGATTTTATGTGATAGACCAACACAAAGTGGCATTGTGAAGTGAAGGGAAATGATAAATGGTTTTCAACATTTTTACAAATAAATATGTGAAAAGTGTGGCGTGCATTTTTATTCAGCCCCCCTTACTCTGATACCCCTAACTAAATTCTAGTGGAACCAATTGCCTTCAGAAGTCACCTAATTAGAAAATAGAGTCCACCTGTGTGTAATTTAATCTCAGAATAAATACAGCTGTTCTGTGAAGCCCTCAGAGGTTTGTTAGAGAACCTTAGTGAACAAACAGCATCATGAAGTCCATGGAACACACCAGACAAGTCAGGGATAAAGTCATGAAGAAGTTTAAAGCAGGGTTGAGTTATAAAAAATATCCCAAGCTTTGAACATCTCACAAAGCACTGTTAAATCCATCATCTGAAAATGGAAAGAGTATGGCACAAGTGCAAACCAACCCAGACATGGCCGTCCACTTAACCTGACAGGCCGGGCAAGGAGAGCATTAATCAGAGAAGCAGCAAAGAGGCCCATGGTAACTCTGGAGGAGCTGCAGAGATCCACAGCTCAGGTGAGATAATCTGTCCACAGGACCACTATTAGTCCTGCACTCCACAAATCTGGCCTTTATGAAAGAGTGGCAAGGAGAAAGCCATTGTTGAAAGAAAGCCATAAGGAGTCTCGTTTGCAGTTTGCGAGAAGCCATGTGGGGACACAGCAAACATATGGAAGAAGGTGCCCTGGTCAGATGAGACCAATATTGAATTTTTTGGCCTAAAAGCAAAATGCTATGTGTGGAGGAAAACTAACACTGCATATCACCCTGAACACACCATCCCTACTTTGAAACATGGTGGTGGCAGCATCATGTTGTGGGGATGCTTTTCTTCAGCCGGCACAGGGAAGCTGATCAGAGTTGATGGGAAGATGGATGGAGCCAAATACAGGGCAATCTTAGGAGAAAAGCTGTTAGTCTGCAAAAGACTTGAGACTATGGGGAGGTTTCCATTTAAGCAGGACAACGACCCTAAACATACAGCCAGAGCTAGAATGGAATGGTTTAGATCAAAGCATATTCATGTGTTAGAATGGCCCAGTCAAAGTCCAGACCTAAATCCGATTGAGAATCTGTGGCAAGACTTGAAAATTGCTGTTCACAGATGCTCTCCATCCAATATTAGTTGAGTTGAGAGGTATCTTAATATAGCACAGTCTTACCCTGAAGGGTCCCGACGCGCATAGCAGAGTTCCTGTGAAAAGAGGACCCAGGAACCAAGAGCAGCACAGAGCGGCAGAAAGGGTGGAAGAAAGAGGCTACGCAGGATGCAATATGACTGAGCTTGAGCTAATTTCAAAGAAGAATGGGCAAAAATGCCACTCTCTGGATGTGCAAAGCTGGTAGAGTCATACCCAAAAAGACTTGCAGCTGTAATTGCAGTAAAAGGTGGTTCTACAAAGTATTGACTACATACAAATGCACGCCACACTTTCACATATTTATTTGTAAAACCTTTTATCATTTTCCCTCCGCTTCTCAATTATGTGCCACTTTCTGTTGGTCTATCGCATAAAATCCCAATAAAATACATGACAAAATGTGGAAAATTTCAAGGATTATGAATACTTTTTAAAGGCATTGTATGTAATCATCTACAGTACATAATAGCAAAAGTTTAATTGAATCTGGAGAAATCTCTGTGCACAAGGGACAAGGCACAATATTGGATGCCCATGATCTTTGGGCCCTCAGACTGCACTGCAAAACGGGCATTATTCTGTGATGGACATCACTGCATGGGCTTAGGAATACTTCCAAAAATAATTGCCTGTGAACACAGTTCGCTGTGCCATCCAAAAATGCAAGTTAAAGCTCTGTCATGCAATGAAGAAGAGATATTTAACCATAACCATGGGCGCTGCATCCTCCGGAGTAAAGAGGAGAGGGACCTTTTGGCTTGCTATCAGCACTTATTTCAAAAGCCTGCATCTCTGATGCTATGGGGGTGCGTTAGTGCATATGGAATGAGCAGCTTGCACATCTGGAAAGGCACCATCAATGCTGAAAGATATTTCCAGATTTTAGAGCAGCATATGCACCCATCAAGATGACCAAAGGCATTAGGTGCACACAAAGCATAGCTGCAGACTGGTTAGGGTGGCCTATGTTGACCCGTGTTCACAGCCAAAATTGCCTACAATTGGCACGTGAGCATCAGGACTGGACGAAAGAGCAATAGAAGAAGGTGGCCTGGTCCGATGAATCACATTTTCTTTTACATCATGTGGATGGCCGGGTGCAAATATGTCACTTACCCAGATAGCAAGGATAACTTGCCACAAATTTGTGGCAATGTTGAGTTGTATCTCTGTTAACTTGCTGCACATTTTCACTGGCAAGTTGTACACTTGCAGAGCACTTGAAGCACAAGTTCTAGTTGACACTTTTCCAAATTGTAACAGATTTGCGTGGCAAGTCTCTAGCAAGAGCAAAGTTGCAGTGGTGAGTGTACAGCAAAAGCTCTGCAAGTCTACAGCATGAAAATTCAGCTACAGTGACCCCTGTGGTGGGATGACTATTGCACCACATAACTGAACCGGAAATTGCAGCAGACTTGCAGAATGTTTGCAAAGAAAGTTGATCTGCAGTCATGCAATGCGGACTTGCTGCAATTGTGCAACAAACTTGTCAAGCCTGGCAAGTCTAGAAATAGCTTAGCAAGTTATTTTCAAACTTGCAGCAAAATTGCTTGCTATCTGGGTACTTGGTGTAAGAGATGGCTCCAGGATGCAGTATGGGAAGAAGGTAAGCCAGTGAAGTCAGTGTTATGCTTTGGCCAGTGTTCTGCTGGGAAACCTTGGTCCTGTGATTCATATGGATGAAACTTTGATGTGTAAATAAAAAACAACTGTAAATTAATTTTTATGAGTGTGTTGCAACATACGCTTGTATACGTGTAAATTACTGCACTTAAATCTGAAATCTCTATTTTTATTTTACGGCACTGTGCTCAATGCTGTAATACTGTACTTTACACCGCTATGTGCATTGTTCCATAGATGAGAATGAACCTGTGCATAGATCACTAAAAAAAAGTGGCATATTTTTTTTACTACCGTGTGCGAGAGACCTAAGGCATTATAAAATTGATCAACACCGTGTAACTGAGTAAGCTAAACAAAGATAAAATTGTGTTTTTTTTATTTTTTTTATTTCATGAGTTATCAAAGTTTATAATCCATTAATTGATTTAAAAATTTTAGTTGGATGGTATCCAGCTATGGCAGAATATGTAAGTTTGAGTAAAATATTATTTTGTTAAATATACTGTACAAAGTATGTAGCTTGTCATTTTTACAATGTCCTTTCAAATGTTTAGCTGTAAATCAGTAACACTATATACTATTATAAGATGTCATAGTTATTTTAATTACATTTTGGATTTTATCTTCTGATATTTTTCTCTTCGAGTTGGTCAATTCACAAACAAGAATATCACTTCGTTATGCAATCTTTTTTAATACGTAACGTTATTTCTACTTCTTACATGATTTTATGAATTCCTGTTTTGTCACCATTATAAAGCTATGGCTATTTTATGGAACATTAGCTCCAACAATAATTCTTGTGATATCACTTCTACACTCCAAATACTTCAAAAACTGATAACGTAAGTAATACATTTAGCTAATCCGTGCGATTAATCCCATAGTACTTTGGAAAAAAACACATTAAAAGGATTAATTAAATGAAAATTAGTTGGCAAATAACAGTATCACATGCTTTATACTTTAGTGATATTTTTCCCTTTAAAATGTGAAATTGCTGCTGGTCTTGCAACCTAAATCGTGTGTAATAATGTTGTTTTCCATGCATAAACCATAACATAAAATGTTAAAAATGGTATTAGAGTGCATAGTTAACGTACTGCTGCCTTCTATTTTTATACAGTCAGCATATTGTGTACATTTTATCTGCAATATAAAAAGAAGCACACAGGCAAAATGTGCTCACGTAAATTCATTCTGCTTTCTCTTGCTACTGTCGAGTCCTTGGCATTTGCAGAACAGATTGCAGTTTGTAATGAAAAGGGAAACGAAAATGAAAAATATTGAGTGAACAGCATGGACCATTTGATATGATTATGAAGAATGTTGCTTTATTCTGTCTTTTCTACTGCAATCTGAAAACAGTAGCAGGGGGTTACAAGCAGACTTTGGCATGTGATTGTCACTCACTGTCATTTAACATTTGCAACCAGGAGACATCTTTATGCCTGGTCAGATGAGGAGAACAGATTTGCAGTTAGCAGTCAGTCCAGTCTCCACTAAACAAACAAGGACAGGGCAGTCACACCAGCATCTCACATAAGAATATAATGGACTTCGCTAACCCCACTGCCCTCCATTCATCTCCGCTTCTAGTTGAATCAAAGCTTCACTTGCTATTCTCAATTTCCTTTAATTGCTGCCTATGCGAAGATAAGAAAATTAACAATTTGCACTTAAAAGTCTCAAGCAGGAAATTAAGCTTGCCATGGCTTGCTCCAGTTTTAAAAGGCAATCTAAAAGGAAAAGGATGGAGAGTGTTAATGTGACAGAATGTCTTTTGTAAATTGCTGAGAATATCTTTTAATGTATTTAACTGCATTGTAGGGTGAGAATCTTGTAATGTGTACACCACCTCAAGCAAAGACTTAACCAAAGAGCATTACAGTTACAAAACAAATTTTAGCAACAAATAACTTTGTACAATAACAATTTTAGCTGCTAGGTTTTCAATTGCTGAGTTTTATATAATATCAGTGTTGTCAGAGATATACTTTACCTACTTAAAGTCTGCCCCATAGCAGTTTTACTGCTAAAGGGTGGCTCTCCTGTGAAGAATCAGACATATATACTTGATTCTGCACCTCCGCCTGCAGGGGGCACACAGGCGCCGCCGGCAGGCCACTTCTGCTGTGAATATTCACAGCAGAAGACGGTCTGCGGGTGCTGGGCACTCAATGTCCTCCAGCACCCAATGATCGTGGGCAATACACAGAGAACTGAGATATGCAACAAGGCATATCTCAGTTCTGACAGGGGGAAAGGGATATATTTTGTGACTCTGCAAAGCAGGGGCTAGAATCCATCTCTTCCCCTAGTAAAAGCTGCAGCACACTGTGTACACAAAAACACTGGCTGGGCACACACAGTTAACCCTTTGATCCCCCCAGATGTTTATTCCCTTCCCAGCCAGTGTCATTAGTACAGTGACTGTGCATATTTTTAGCACTGATCACTGTATTAATGTCACTGGTTCCCGCAAAGTGTCAGATTGACCACTGCAAAATCGCAGTCCCACTGTAAGTCACTGATCGCTGCCATTACTAGGATAAAGAAAAAAATATTCCATAAATATATCCCACAGTTTGTAGACGCTATAACATTGACGTAAACCAATCAATATTCGCTCATTGGGACTTTTTGTTTTGCCAAAAACATGTAGTAAAATACACATTGGCCTAAATTTACGAAGAAATTAAAACATTTTATTTTTTTTATTGCATGTATTTTATAGCAAAAAGTAAAAAATATTGTTATTTTTTTTTAATTGTCAGCCTTTTTTTGTTTATAGTGCAAAAACTAAAAACCGCAGAGGTGATCAAATACCACCAAAAGAAAGCTCTATCTGTGGGATAGAAAGAATATAAAGTTTATTTGGGTACAGTATCGCACAACCGCGCAATTGCAGTTAAAGTAACTCAGTGCTGTATTGCAAAAAATGGCCTGGTCATAAAGGGGGGTAAATCTTCCAGAGGTCAAGTGGTTAAGTCATTCTGTCACTGGGTCTCAGAAAGGAAAGGGACTGCAGCTGTATCTGTATAGCTTTAATCCCCCTATCTACTGCCTGACATGCAACAAAGCCACCTGAAAGAAGTGTACTTCTGGTTATGACATTCCCTTTCTCATCTGATGTTGCAGACCTAGGTGCTTAGGTGACCTGTTAACCGACCTGAGCACTGTCACATGGTATGGAAGGGAGGGCGTTCCTAGTTATATGGAAATGCTGACTTTCAGAAAAAGTTGTATCTAACCAGCATATTTGGACGCTGGAGCAGTGGACCATGATGCCAGGCATAAGCAGTGACTGTATTTTGGAGCATTGGAGGCTCCCTCTCTTTACTTTGTGTAACCCTCTGGCTGGTTTACCCTAAAAGGGGAGATCAAACATGGTTTAGGGTGTGTACAGCAAGAAAACCATAGTATCGAGTATATCAAACCTGGATATAGAAGCCATTTATAACTTTATTTGAAACTTTATTTCAGTGAATTTCAGAGAGCTAGAACTGCCCAGATTGAATCGCAAAAGCTTTTAGTTGCAATAAGAGGGTCTATCGTTTTTTCTATATAAACATCACAAAGATTGATTACATATAAAAAATCTTATCAGAGTGTTTTACTATTTTAAACAGCTTTTCTTTAACCAATAGATCCCCTGCACCTGTATATATTGCTTAGGCAATAACTTATCAATACTTTCAATACCTAAGTATTCCATATATTGTTTGTTTTAGCGCAAAAAAAACTTTTATACATAACACAATATTTTATCCATTATGATCATTGCTCATTTTAAAACTCCCAG
This sequence comes from Rana muscosa, assembly GCA_029206835.1. Taxonomy (NCBI): domain Eukaryota; kingdom Metazoa; phylum Chordata; class Amphibia; order Anura; family Ranidae; genus Rana; species Rana muscosa. The sequence goes on from CM055122.1 coordinate 527,865,788, forward strand.
TGTTACTCTAGAGTAACTAAATGCTAATTTTATTCTGTAAACTGTCTTGTTAAAAATAACACTAAGATGAACTTTTGGTTAATGAAAAAATTAAACGGCTCTGTGAAAATGTTGCTTATTTGTTTTAATGCAGTGCTCAAAAAATAAAATAAAAATAAAAGAATGAGCAAAGAAAAATGTTTAAATATGATGATAAAATATAAAATCAGCAAAACATAATAGCTGGGGGAGGGAGAAACAAGTTAATTAGTGCTGATAAAGGTTGATTAGAGGTTAAATAAGTACTTTTTTTTTTATTTTTTTTATTTTGTAGGTTGATTTAATTGACATTAATTGCAGATTAAAAGACTCTTGTTTGTTCTGCATTTAGTGGAACAGGTCTAAATATACTTTAACTACAAAATTGTCACAGTATATTTAATAATGAAGCCTGTAAGCATTGTTCACTAGCTTTATTAATAGAAGGGCTGCTGCCTGCTACGCAGACCATCATTTTGACAGCTGGGTCTCGGCAATTTCTGTGAACACAAAGCCACAGTCAGGGGGGAAGCACATGGCATACTAGGTATGCCCAGGGTACTCAAATTAACTTTTTTGGGGGGTGGGGGGTGTACCTTGTATACTCAAAGCATTTCTCTGGTCAAGTAAAATTTGCAAATATATATGAGTCAGTCATATATGACTGCTGATCCTCTTTTCTTACTGATTCCCTGTGAATGAAAGTAATAGACTCTTATCAAAAGAAATTGTAAAGAATTGCCTCTGAGTTACACATGTTTTTATTCACAAGAAGAATGAGGTACATTTCACTCAAAATGTTGTTTGGAACTGTTAACATATGCATTATTTATTTATGCAAAATGTGATTTTTAGATCTGCTTTAAAGTTTTTTCTACCAAAAGGCTACTGCCAGAAGGAAAGGCGTTTAGGAGAGAGGGCAACACATCCTTTGTGCATGACTGAAATGCGAAATTGACTTCACACATATTTGACATGATTAAAAAGTATAGGGTGTTTTTTTTGCCACAGTTTGTACTTTTCTTTAAAAAAGGTCCATGAATGTCTGTGCCTCAGGAAGTTACTAATGTGCCACAGTTTATTACTAATATGGGATGACACTTTGGCATTTATTAATTTTTTTATTTTTTTATTCTTTGTTTTCCACAATATACAGAGAATGTTTGAAGGTGCATAGTCACGCGTTGAACATAAAGAGTCTATTTACATGTACTCTGTATTCCTAATTTGGTCACTGAAATAGGTCTCTGACGAGATCGTGCACAGCTTGTATGTATGAACTGTTGCACTGACCAGGTTACTAAACACACACTTGTATGTAAATGGGGGAGTATGTAACTAATAGGTAAGAAAGGGTTAAGGCATCGCAAGATGGGAAAAGAAGGATGGGCAAGAATTCACTATGTAAGGCTGGCAACAAGGGTAGAGGATTTAAGGATAGGAAAAGGAGAATAAGGAAGGTTCCTGTACGAGGTATTGAGCGGGAAAAGGAAGGAATATGGAGACGTATAAGGGAAGGTATGGTGTGGGTAAGAGGGGGAAGGAGAGGGGCCAGCATGGGATTGAGGTAGAAGTCCTCTGGGAAGAGGACTGGTCCAACTCTCAGATGCCCAAGGGGATTTTTAGTTTGAGATTTCTGAAAGGGAGGAGTCTGGGACATTTCTTGTGAGAGCTGTGTAATCTGTGAAAAACTAAAAGTGAATCCAATAAAAGCTTGCATGTCTGAAGGGGTCACATTTGTATTTGAGTGCTGCTCAGGAGTGTTAGGTCTTCCATATGCATTAATGTAATTTATTCTAATAAAGTCTAATAAATCCCCCAAATAGTTTACTGCAGTTTGTCTGCTTGTAATCTTTAAAATGTGTTTTCTTTATTTCTTTCAGGATGCTGAGGAGTACTCTGACCTCCCTGTAAGACATAATGAAGACCAGATGAACAGTGAATTGGCAAAGAACCTTCCCATTGAAGTAAATCCTCATTCCATGGACAGTGCACACACCAAGACACACCTCCTATTGCAAGCTCATTTCAGCCAAGCCACATTACCATGTCCTGACTATGCCACTGATACCAAAACGGTACTGGATCAAGCCATCAGAGTATGCCAAGTAGGTGTTTTTTTTTTCTATCACATAAAATGTTAAAACAAAAAAAAAAAACACTTGAATACTTTTCTTTCCCCTTAGAGAAGTTGGTGATGGTAAGTGTGTTAAGCAACCCTTGAACATACTTGGCTATTGTTACTATTCAGTTTTTCTTTAGTAAGTTTCAGAAGGTTTACGTGGAAAGAAATTTTTCAGTGGTGTCACAGGTAGTACTATTATAGAGTTCTCAAACCGTGAGCTACAAATCCCATGTTGAATATGCATGCAAAGTAATAGGAAGTATCAAGAGAGTCAAATGAACTGAAATGATGTACACCAAAACTCAATGTAGAGTTGACAGCAAAGAACAGATACACAGATATTAAAAGGAACATGATAGGGAGAGTGAAGGAATTAGGAGAAGAGAAAAGGGTCACAAGGGTTAGGTAGGGTGTAGATGGAGGTGAGATATGGAAGGAGGAGGGTGGTGGGGAGGATTGGAAGTGATGTACAGAGAGGGGTGGGGAAGGAGGGAAGTAGAAAGTAATGGTTAACTAAATAACAGTAAACAAAGAAGAATTCTAATGGTTAGAGCAATGAGACCAGTGTGCCTAATCAAGGACTTAGTGTAACTAAATCAAATTGAACAGTTAGGATTACTCAGCCAGGTGTACCATGAAGTGAATGAGTGATTTTTTAACGCAAACATCTGTTCCATTGAACATTGTAGTTTCAGATCTTTGATCGTGTTAAGGAAGCTTGGCTGTTGAGTTGTATTTTACAACCTAGCAACATTCAGTTTAGCAGATAGTAGTAGGTGAATTGCAATATTTCTGAATGTAAAAGGAAGATAATCAATTCCCAAGTGATGAAGCTAGTGCGGGAGAAGGCCTCATAGAAATCCCAGTAATATCAGAGATCAGGGAAAAAATTGAATTCCGAAAATTTAAGCCATTTGCAGAGCCAACATATATGGTAAAGGGAGCTCACATTTCCAAGTCCTTCGGCACTTAGAGGTGTGAGAAGGGTCAAATCTGGAAATTTTGTAGGTGTAAGATACCGCCTATGCATTATATTTTGTAGTACTTCCAAATGATTAGTGCAATGGGAATGCACTATATGTAGAGGTTATCAACCAGTATATTGTCATGTTGAGAATGTTGTTGAATAAAGAGATCCTTGTCTTTTTGTGGGTTTGGTTTGGGTTGAAGAGGAGTGAGTGAATAGAAGTGGCTATGCGGAATCTAGTGTCCAATTTATATTTGGAGAGGAAGTGATGAACTTGTAGATATATTATTTGGAGAGTGAAATTGAGAGTTCTCTGCTTTGTGCATCGATGGGTTTAATACCCTGTGCTGGAATTAGTTGTTTGATGATAGAGATACCATGTAGTTTCCAGGATGTTGGACTTAAAGGGGTACTATAGCCAAAGCTTTTTTGGGTATACTTCTCCTTTGGATCACAGGAGTACAGTCAGTTCTCACTCATGTTTTCAGCCGACAGCAGGTGGAAGCTACCTGTCAGTTGATGTCACAGAGATGGTCCAGGCTCTGAACAGATCTTGACAAGCCGTTGAGAGCCTGAGCCAGCCCCTCCCACTGTGTCCACAGCCCAGCACTCCTGTGAGTGCTGGAGGGGAGAGCAGAGAGCTGCCTGCTGACTGACAGTTATAGCTCTTTTCTCAGACCAGAGGGGGAGAACTGAGCGATAAGTGTTCTTTGATCACTCAGTTCTCACTGCAGAACAAGCGGGACCCTAAAATGGAACTTCCGCTTTAAGTGTTGGTGACCCTCTGACGAGCCACATTTGGCATGTCATCTTTTTGGGGGAGGAGTGGGTACCCTTTTTTTAAAGGCACTCTGCTCCCATTTCCTCTCCTGGCTCCGTGGCGCCAGAAGGAAGATCACCTCTCCCCCTCCCTCCCTGCAATCTTCTGGGACACGTCACAGGTCCCAGAAGATTGCCCTGCCATTGACAGCACGCAGCGCGGCTCACGCATGTCCAGTGCGCGCCCGGCTTTGAAACAACAACCAGGCGCCCACAGTTAGAATGCTGGCATCTCAGAGAGGAGGGGGAGAGGAGCGAGGCTTCCTGCACCCGCATCGTTGGACCGTGGGACAGGTGAGTGTCTGATAATTAAAAGTCAGCAGCTCCTCTTTTTGTACCTGCTGACTTTTAAATGGGTGGAACTCCACCTACAATGTTCTTGTTACTACAGCAAAAAAAAAAAAGTTATAAAAACGATTTTGACAGGTTTTTAGACTTTTTTGCTTACAGAGCATACCTAAGGACGTTTCAGCTTTGTCATTTTTCAGTTATCCAGTAATGTCTTTACACCTGTTGTAAGTACACGCTGCTGACCTTATTCTAAAAATATTTGTTTCTGTTATGCTGGCATCTATACTTTTGAATTACTGACACAGAAAAGGTGTGCAGATTCGGAAAATCAGAAGTCCTAACCTGCATGCCTGTTCCAGGTTAGTGTGTCAAAAGGATATTTTTTTTTTTTAGAAGCAGAGGTCAGCATCGTCAGCCTTCAATGTTCTTTTCTGACAGATTTGCTTTAACTTGAATCTTCACAAGGCAAACACTTCTGTAGTTAAGATCAGATTGTGGCAATCATTCCCTTGCTTATTTATCACATATACATTTTAGGTCCATGCCTCAGCTAAGAAGATCCTCCTTCAGTGCCAGAATTCTGCTGGCCATACATTATACAAGTGTCCTATTCAATTTCCTTTGGATTTGGCTTCAACTTTGTAGTGCAAGGACCTGCCTGATTGCATACAAATTGAAAGTGTTTAGGTTTGACCTCATATTATATGGTTTTGGTAAATCTAAAGGAAAATTGCAAAATAAGATTGTATGATGTATGGCCAGCTTAGGGATATCTGCTTCATAATCATACAGGTGTTATGCTCATTATAGATTACCTTTATCTTGCACTGATTTTGCCAAATATATAATACACCAATCGTAGTTGACATTGGGATGCTTTTGTAGCAGTTATTAGAGCAGTTGTCGCTTACTGCTTTGCGTAAAGTTGCAGCACATATAAAATACCCTCTACTTCTTAGTTTATTTTTGGAAAAAATATATTTTGTGTACAAATAGGAAGAAAGCACAAAAAAATGGCAATATTTTTATTTAAGGGTATTAAAGTGTTCAGTTATTTTTCTTACCATATCATGCGTAGGCACTTATGTATTAATCTAGTTGAAAACAGGTGTACGATGCTAATTTTTTTATCTTGCTGTTTCTAACGTGGGAAAAGAAAAGCTCAGAACTGGTGTTCTATTAATTTTGCTATTGTGTGGAATATTATAGCCCACATGTTCATATTTTACTTTTCACATGCACACTATATAATGTATTAATCCCCTCTAGAGAAGCTGAAATAGTTGCTATGGTTACAAGATGCTTGTGAATGAAAAAAATATACAACTAGTTAAGCCAAATGTAAATAGGAGTTTTAGATTTGTTTTTGCATTACATTGTATTACATGTAGATTATCATTAATTAAAACTCTGCTCTGTAAAGGAGTTGGGGAAAACAGATAAGCCTTCAGCGTTAGAAAGAATGGCATGTAATAAAATAAAAATAAAAGCAAAAGCTGTAAATAACATGATAGAAACCAATGGCATTGCAACAGATATCTTATTTCATCCCTTGATTTAAAAAAAAAAGTCTAATCTTTTATAGCCAAAAGGGCATGTTTCTAGGGGCAGTTTATGTAACATTCACCAAACATTTGCTGGTGATTAAGGATACCCAGTAATTTAAAATACATGCACCCGGTAGATTCACCTGAAGTGAATATTTGAATAATCACACATACACATTTTTATTAAAATGCCCCCTGGTGTTTCATAACTGAAACTTTACATTGTATACTAGACTATTTGTTATCCCTCTCCTATTGAACATCTATTCAAAAATACATTGAAGTGGTATGGTTGTTAAGTGATCTGCACCATTATTATAACACTTTGCAGTGGCCCTTAATTGAAAGTGAACCTTTCAGTCTTCAATAATAAATTCCTGACATTCGACCATATACAAGAACAGTATTATTTTTTCAAAAAGCTGTACCTTTCATTGAAAGCAGGATTTATAGTCAAGTGCCTGTGCCTAGTATGAGATGATGTCATCAGTCTCTATCAGATAGAAGGAAGTATTTACTCAGCTTCCTCTTCCCTGATCCATTGTAACTTTGTAGCAAGTCACTAGGTTAGAGGTTGAGGGAGAAGGGGATGTGTGTCAGACATTTGTAAACAAGACTAAGAACCGCACAGGCATCATGGTTTTACATGACTGTGTCATCTCTAAGCCAGCATCTTAGTCTAGGAAGTAGATGCTGATCCTGGATGATATCTTAACAAAGCTGGTGCTGCACACCTTGAGAGAAAAGCAGCTGAAGGCACTGTCGGGGAAAGTATTGTAACATCTGTGAAAGATACTAAATACCTGTATTTTCAAAAATTGTACACTACTTAGCATGCTTGTACTAAACATGAAAAAACATATCTAAAGGTAGGTCCAATTTAATATTGCCAGTTTTACGTTTGATCACAAAATTAGGGTTTAGTATTCGGGCAAGTCCTTTTAGGTCAAACTTAAACAATTTAGGAAGCCACACACAACATGACCCTTTAGTCAATCAGATTAGTGAGTTATTAAATTTCCATCTCAAAGTTGAATGCCCATGGTGGAACTTTGACCGTCACTTCTGATCAATGCTTCAACGAATTAAAGATAAAATACATTTATTAAACTGGAAAACATAAAAAACAAAGGTATGCAGCGCTGAAATAAGATCTCCAAAATTAAATTAGGAGAACATAAGATGGGTTGATAATCAACTAAATAATTAAACACAAAATATAAAGTGAATTATAAATAAGTGCAGTAATGAACCACAAAAAATTATTAAATAAGTAAATGTTGACAGTATAAATAATGTTAATAATTAATCCGTGAAAAAGTTCATAAACAAAGTCCATCAAAGGAAACCTCCTTAGTGCAAAAATCAACAACAATCCAATGTGAAGTGAAGTGTTCCAAAAAAAAGAGAAGAAAGCTTGCTCCCAAACGTGAAGTAATGGATACAATGGTGACACCCGGGTGAGAAAGATATATATCCTGCTTACCAGATGCCCATGACTGCATCCAACAGTCTCACCCAGCACAGGGAAATTAGGCTTCCCCCACAGCCTTTAAATTTCAATGGTGTAGATTCCTCGTCCAACCATGGGTAAAATGAGAAAGAAGCATAACTGGAAGGCAAGGCAACAAGTAAAGTCCACAGAAGATAACAGAAGAAAACAATTCATGAGAATGTTTCGACAAAAAAGCCTTTAACCCGGAAACAGAAGAAGGCACTGCAGAAGGTCCTCTAAGGTGAACACATGGAGAGAACCTTCTGCAGTGCCTTCTTCTGTTTCCGGGTTAATGGCTTTTTTGTCGAAACATTCTCATGAATTGTTTTCTTTTTGTCTTTTTTGGAAGGGTGTCTCACCTTCAATCTCCACTTGCACGTGTTGATCGGGATCTGAGGGGTTATCTTCTGTGGACTTTACTTGTTGCCTTGCCTTCCAGTTATGCTTCTTTCTCATTTTACCCATGGTTGGACGAGGAATCTACACCATTGAAATTTAAAGGCTGTGGGGGAAGCCTAATTTCCCTGTGCTGGGTGAGACTGTTGGATGCAGTAATGGGCATCTGGTAAGCAGGATATATATCTTTCTCACCCGGGTGTCACCATTGTATCCATTACTTCACGTTTGGGAGCAAGCTGAATACAAATGCACGCCACACTTTTCACATATTTATTTGTAAAAAAAAAATTGAAAACCATTTATCATTTTCCTTCCACTTCACAATTATGTGCCACTTTGTGTTGGTCTATCACAGGGATAAGCAATTAGCGGACCTCCAGCTGTTGCAGAACTACAACTCCCATGAGGCATAGCAAGACTCTGACAGCCACAAGCATGACACCCAGAGGCAGAGGCATGATGGGACTTGTAGTTTTGCAACAGCTGGAGGTCCGCTAATTGAATATCCCTGCTCTATCACATAAAATCCCAATAAAATACATTTATGTTTTTGGTTGTAACATGTCAAAATGTGAAAAATTTCAAGGGGTATGAATACTTTTTCAAGGTACTGTATGCTGCAGAAATCGCCCTCCACTGAGTCTGGCTGCAGCCATTTTAACTGTGGGCAGCTGAAGCTGCTGCCTGTTCACTTCCTGGATTTACACAGAAGCACACAGACACACATATATACAGACAGACAGACACACTCACCCCACTGCTTGCCTCTTTCGATGAATACACATGGATCTCTGCAGTCTCCTCCTATCTCTGCCCTCATCCAGCCTCCTCCAGCTCTGCAGCTCTTCTTGGCTTTCCTATGACTCATCCCTCCTCCACTCTCCTGCCCCCTCCCTGCCTTGCTGGCAGAGCTGTGCATGATTTTATTAGTCTTGGCTAATGACCAGACAAGAAACAGGAAGTGGGCTGTATAGGGTATTTACTGGCAGAAAAAAAAATGTTTTACTATCCAAAGTTAAAACAACAAGGGCAGAAGATTTATAATGGATGGAAAGATGAAAAATTACTGAAGAACCACTTTAAGTAAGCTGAATGTGTTTATGGTACCAAGAAAATAAGGATTGTGCTTATCATTATTTTATATAGCACTGACTTTTTTTTTAAATAAATATAAATATTCAAACAAGAGAAACCACATGTGTGCTGACTGATAAAAGAGCCGCTAAACATACAGTACACAGTAATTTATTTGGTTTTTCTTCTTATATGTGCTTGAAGTAATTTTCTTATTAGTTATGGTTTTCAAACCTAGGTTCCGTTTTTTGTGAAGTAAAGGCAACAGTAAATCTCTCTTCTCACCCCCCACTGACCTAACTGTGAACTCTTGAGTGACAGACAACAGTGAACAGCTAGCTTCTACCAGTTCATGATGGATATATTTTGACAAATAGTACGTTAGGTTTTTGTTAAGGTTCCAGCAAGTTAACTTTCAAACTCAAGGCTTCTCTGTAAAATAGAGCCTGAACTTATTCAGAATAATGTAAAATATCCCTGAACTGATCACATTTTAAAGCTTTAGGTGTTTTTAAGAAGTCATGTAAACTAATATGTGAACATATTAAAGCATAGAGTATTTCCCACCTCTTTTTCTTATTGATTGGGAGTAGATAAAATGATTAGTGCTTAACCCATTTGGTGTGATCATTTCACTTAAGCATTAGCTGTGAAATGTTAATCACAACTTTAATTCATCTCACATTAGCATTTTGATTAACTCGGCACTAGCCGCTATACTTGAAGTCTTATAGTCACAGATAGATGTTAGGGATGACTTTTTCATTAATTAGGTTTGTTAGAGAGCAGCTGATCTTCCCTTCAACAGTTGCAAGAGAAATGATTATACAAATACATATTAAGATATGATTTCTTGACATAGTACCATTTTTATCCATGAAATGTTTGAATTCTAAGCGAGTACCTGGTTTTATAATATTGAAATTATATTTTTTTTACTATTTGGAGAGAACATTTTCACATTATGGTAAATGAGCAAAGGGCGTTACAAAAAACAAAAAAAACACTAAAATACTGTGAAATATTTTACGAAGGGCTTTTAGGTAATTCTTGGTTAATTATGAGTTCTCGTCATAACCTGTCTGGTGTTCTTGACTTCTAACTTCATAAGCCCTTCCTCATAGAAGCCATGCATCCATGTTACTTTTTTCGACCTAATAAAACCAAAAAGGGATATGCAGGCCGATGAATCTTGATATATTTTGAGCTTTATATGCACTGTATACCAGTATTTGTGACTGTGAATTTGACCCTTTTCACACCACCTACCCCTACAATTAATCACTTAAGCCCTGGACCAATACGCAGCATAAAGACCAGGCCCCTTTTTGCGATTCGGCACTGCGTAGCTTTAACTGACAATTGCGCGGCCGTGCGACGTGGCTCCCAAACAAAATTGACGTCCTTTTTTTCCCACAAATAGAGCTTTCTTTTGGTGGTATTTGATCACCTCTGCGGTTTTTATTTTTTGTGCTATAAACAAAAATAGAGCGACAATTTGGAAAAAAATTCAATATTTTTTACTTTTTGCTATAATAAATATCCCCCAAAAATATATATATAAAAAAAATTTTTTTCCTCAGTTTAGGCCGATACGTATTCTTCTACATATTTTTGTTAAAAAAAATCGCAATCAGCGTTTATTGATTGGTTTGCGCAAAAGCGTTTACAAAATAGTAGTAGTTTTATGGCATTTTTATAAAAAAAATTTTTTTTTTTACTAGTAATGGCGGTGATCAGCGAATTTTTTCATGACTGTGACATTATGGCGGACACATCGGACACTTTTGACACATTTTTGGGACCATTGTCATTTTTACAGCGATCAGTGCAATAAAAATGCACTGGTTACTGTAAAAATTACACTGGCAGTGAAGGGGTTAACCACTAGGGGCGCCGAAGGGGTTAAGTGTGCCTAGGGGAGTGATTACTACTGTGTGGGGGCGTGGCTACGAGTGACACGTGACCGATCTCCACTCTGATTACACAGAGCGGAGATCGGTGACATTGTCAGTAGGGGAGCGGGGAGATGTTGTGTTTACACTAACATCTCCCCGCTCTATGCCTCCGTGAAACAATTGCAGGGATCCCCACAGCGATCGAGAACGCGGGACCCGCAGTCCGACTCACTGGGAAGTCAGGGGGGTCGCGCACGCAACCCCGACGTCGGGCAGTTAAAGGGGACGTACAGGTACGTGATTGTGCCTGTTCGAGCCATTCTGCCGACGTATATATACAGTGGCTGGTCCTTAAGTGGTTAAAAAGAGATTGGATTTCTGTGGGCACCTTTTGCAACACATCAGGAAAATATACATTTGTTGGTCAAAACATGTGAGAGGATGCTCTAATGCAGTGGTTCTCAACCTTTCTAGGGCCGTGACCCCTTGATAAAATTTCCCAAGTTGTGGGGACCCCTAACAGTAAAATAATTTTCGTAGCGTGGGTTGTCCGCACCCAAGGCAAGACAAGTAATTTGTGCCTCTAACCCACGGACATTTAGCGCTCCCCGAGTCCCTTCCACCCGTACAGTATTAAAGCCTTATGGTACATTTCAGGATGTTCCAGTCTTTCTATTTGTTTTCCTTTCTTTCCCTTTTATCTCTCTATCCTAATTTTTTGTCCCCCCCCCCCCCATCTCTCCCTCTAGCAGTCTTTCTTGTTCTCTTATTCTTTCTCTCCCTTGTTTCTTTGTTCTTCCCCCTCCTTTCCTCTACCTTTCATGTATTCTCTATTATTATTCCTTCTCTTACTCCTTCGTGGGGGGAGTTGGGATGAGTGGCAGTGCTGGCAGGAATTTGGGATGAGTGGCAGTGCTGGGGGGAGTTCTGATCAGCCAACTTAGGTGCTCTTGATCAAGGTCATCTGCTGATCTGAGAACTGTAGTGGGGACTTTTAATGGCAACTATAATCACAGGTAGGTTTACTCTCACTGTGTCTCTGACTTTGTGGTGTCTCATAGCAGTGACACATATGCCGAAATCTAGAGATTGGGTCTCCTCCAGCCCCCCTCCCCCCACTTCACATTCCTCACCAGTCAGCTGACCTCTAGTCTCTGCCCCTGAGCCATGCTGTGAACTGAATGGGCAGCTGCGAAGAGGTTGAGTCGGCGGTCACGGGCTCCAGGGACAGCCATGCTGGTCAGCTGCAAAAAGGCTGGGAGAGTGGTGCGTGCTTCTGGAACAGCCCAGGATTCAGTGACCCCTGGCAAATCATCATTCGACCCCCTAGGGGGTCCCAACCCCCAGGTTGAGAACCACTGCTCTAATGCTTTCTAAGGATAAGCTTGCTATTTAAGTCATTTTTTGTGATCAGGCGTTCTACCAGTAAAAGTCCATCTTCACTTTGGATGGAAAATAGAACTTTAGAGACTTTGAGCAGAAGATTTAGAAGCTTTTGATTACCAATGTACTGAAGAACGGATGCTGAGTAGCAGTGCATGTTGGCATGGTAACTGGGAGCCAAGAGGCCATACAGTTTTTAGTTTGCTGTTTAGATTCTGGTGGTCCACTGTTGTTTGTTTTTTTAAGTATGTGTGTACTATCCGGTAGGCTAGTGACTTTTGCTATGCTGTTACAGTAGTGTAAAAATTTAGATAATGGCCCCTTTATATATTAAAATACTACAGACGGTATCATCCCTAATTTGACAATACAATATTCAAAAGTGGACATGGGACTTTGTATACACCTCCAAAAGTAATGACACTCTTTATAAAAAAAACTTTAAGGGCTCTTTCACACGGGGCGGATCAGTCATGATCCGCCCCGTGAAGCTCCGCTTGTTCAGCGGGGATCGCTCCGTTGATCCCCGCTGAGCCGGCGGATGACTGGGCGGTCCCCGCACACTGTGCAGGAACCGCCCTGTCAGAGCGCCGCTCTCCCCTATGGGGAATCAGATGACGACGGACCGTAGAGTCCGTTGTCATCGGATCCGCATCGCCGACGGAAGGAAAAATAGGGTTTTCCTCCGTCACACTTTGGCGGAGCGGATGTCAGCGGACATGTCACCGCTGACATCCATGCCTCCATAGGGCTACATGGAGCGTCCGTGCAGGTCCGCCTAAAAAACTGACAGGCGGACCCTCCGTGTGAAAGGGGCCTTAGGCTCTGTTCACACCTAGGCGTTTTGTTTTCAGGCAGAAAGTCGCGCGATTTTGTACAGGGCAAAAGTTCATCAATGTAAAAAGCATAAAAACATCTGTAATCTTCCAAAAAAGAAGCTCCTGTACTTTTTTGAGCTTCAGGCATTTTGCTTCAGATGACAAAACAGTCAGATGTGAACAGGGGCCCATGAAATGAATGGGATTTGTCTTGTTGGGCGTTTTTAGAGTTGAGGCTTACAGCAGAAAAATGCCCAAAAATGCCTAGGTGTGAGCAGAGCCTAAATTTTTATTGTATACAAAAATATAAAATCATAGTTAACCCATGTAATATAAACTACATTACATAACATATGTGCAAGGTCAGCAAATGATATCAGAACATCAATTCTGGGACATTGTGCATATAATGCCACAGGAAAGTTGTAATAAGGTTGTGACGCGTTTCACAAAAATACCGCTTTCTGAGGACCCTTTTAACCTTTCTTGTATCCACATCTAACACAATGTATAATAAAACAAAAAAATGAACAAAATATGCAAATCTGTGTCATAAATTACCATATTTGTATAATACAGTAATTACGAGTATGGGTTTAATCAAATATAGACATAATTAGTTGCAATGCATGGTGCCTGGGAGCCAAGAGGCCATATTGTTTTTAGTTTGCTGTTTCGATTCTGGTGGCCTGTTGTTATTTGTTCTCTGAAGTATGCGTGTACTATCCAGGAGACTAGTGACTTTTGCTATACTATTACAGTAGTATAGTGCAGTGACAAACATTTCAAAAGCAACAGCAGATGTATCTGTCTGGTCTGTGCAAAGTAGATAGGTAAAAGATGTATAAGATCACTAATTGAACAACCTTATATATTTATTTATTATTATTTTTACTTTAATCTGCATTTTTAAAAACCTCATACTTGTCATTGTTGATATAATGGTCCCTGTGCCTACGAAGTTAAGTCTGTGTCATGGGACTTGTTGCATTGGCCCCACCCCAGCTACATTTCTTTACAGACGCATACTTATGCTGTACACGTTCCCTCCAGTCAGATCTCATGCGTTCAAGCTGTTAAGAACTAGAAGTCATATTGCTTATGGAACCCTGGGGTAATTTTACACACTTGACTCCTCAGTTACTAAATAACCTGAACGATATGTTAAAAAAGACCATCAATAATTAACCTCATCTTTGTAAAATAAACAGTTACTTGTGAGAAAACACCTACATGCCCCACCAAAACATCACAGAGAAAGGTGTAAATATGGACGGCTTCCGTTATGTACAACATAAGTATAAGAGCATAAAATCTTTTTTTCCTTTCTTGCATGTTCTTGAACACTGCTTTGATGTGACACACTGGCTGTATAACAAGGGCTTGTAAAGCAGAGGGCTACAAGAAATGTGAATAAAGGTTAATGAAGTGCAAAAATCCCTGAATTAGTAAGTCTTTCAAAATACTTTCACGTGGTGAAAGTAAATACAAGTATGTTTTTACCTCCTGAGTTATACAAGGAATTTCAGAACATTGTTGTAATGTTGGGAACACATGCTTTTAAGAAACAAAAAAATTGTACTGATAGAAGAAAGTAGGGCAATGTTTTTGTATATGCCTATTGAAGTATGAAAACAAATGCTGCCAACATTTGAGTGTATGTGAAGTATAGCTTTGAAAAAAACAAAACATATAAGATACTATTAGCAAGCACACCATAGTAATTTAGACTTTTTTTTCTATGCTTTCTTTACATTGGTCACGTGACCATTATTCATACCTCTATCCCTAGGATCTGAGGGATGGAGATAGAGACTCTTTGTGATGATCAGCAGCTTCTGTTTACATCATGTATACAAGTCGCAGCCACTCAAATGCTAAAGGTTTGGGCAGGAAGCAGCAGACTGACTATGGGGCTACAGGCACACCATGCATCCACACAGAGTCCTGCAGCTCTCAAGTCAGAAAGAGAGATGCAAACTGACCATGCAGTGTGCCTAATGTGGTCAGATAAAAATAGGAAGAAGGGGATATTAAAAAGAAGTCTTGCTGCAACACCTGGTATGTACGGTGTTTCAATGTTGTTATTTAAAGCAAATCATTACTGTGTGCATTGTGAGAACATTTAAATATAGTTCACAAATATTTACCATTTTCACCCAAAAGTGGAAGTTCCACTTTAAGGTCTCCCCCACCCACTATTCCCCAAATTACACTTTTTTGGGGGGCAAGTACCCACTCCCACTTCTCGTAGGCGATCCGACCGGAAGTTCTCCTCTCCCCATCCCTTCCAACAGTCATCTGGGACACATTACAGGTCCCAGAAGACTGCGGGACTATTCACAAGCAGCAGCTCGGCTCATGCATGCACAGTGGGCAACCGGTTGTGAATCCGCAAGCTGTCACAGCTGGGTGTCCACAGTTCAGATGCCAGCACCAGGGACAGAAGACCAAGTACGACTCGGGTGAGCACATTGCTGGATCCCAGGGAAGGTGAGTGTGTGTTTATTACAGGTTTTGTAGCTGCTGACTTTTAATAAACACAAAAGTCACTTGAGCGAGCTCCTCTTTAACTTCTTGTTGACCACATATTGCATATACTGTATGTGATTGCAAAGAGGTTGTAATTAAGGGTCAGTTTCTGCATACAGTATGTTCATCCATGGCAGCCTGAGGTTGCGTGCTGAGAGTGCACTCTCAGCACATTGACTGAGCTGTCAATGAGCTCTTGGTCAGGACTTCTCTTTGTAAATAAGGCTGGATGGGCTCCCGATCACGTGACTGCTGTGAGAGTCAGTCGTAGTGGTCACGTAACAGATGAGCCAGCATGAAGGGGTTAAATTCAATATTTACATTAAGGTATTCATATACTTTAAGGTCCCTTTCACATGGGCGCCTCAGTTTGGCGGACTCCACTTGCTCAGTGGCGGATCAGCAGAGCTGAGCAGGTAGATGACAGGTCCATCTCCACTCACTGTGTAGAGTGGAGACGGACAGAGTCCGGCTTTCCTCTTTGGTGAAATCAGTTGAAAAGGGACCGCCTGTCCGCTTTCATCCGAACCGCCAGTAGGATAGAAAATGAGATCACCATCCACCTGGATTTTGCAAGCAGGATTAGATCGGATAGCAGTGGATGTCAGCGGACACGTGTCCGCTGACATCCGCCGCTCAATAGGGGAGAGTGCAAAGTCTGATGACAGCCCGTGTGAAAGGGGCCTTAGTGTTATTGAAAAAAAGACATCCTTTAAGTCCATCTAGTTCAACCAAAAATAAATAAATAGAACTAAATGTTACAACTCAATATGCAGAATCCTATACCCACTGTTACCTACAGTTGATCCAGTGGAAGGCAAAAAATACTCCAATAAAGCATGGTCCCATTTGCTCCACTAAGGGAAAAATTAATTCCTTCCTTATCCCCCATAAGGCAGTTGAATATATTCCCTGGATCGACCATCTCTGATATTATTACTTGTAAATTTTATTAGCCAGTTATAGTTTGTGCATTTAGGAATGCATTCTGCTCTTATTTCAAAAAATCTACTGAGCTCGGCAGAATTGGTTCTTGAGGGAGTTTATTCCACAATTTTACAACCTTTTAATGTGACGAAGCCTTTCCGTATGTGGAGGGTAAATCTCTTTTCCTGCAGATGTAAAGCTGTGCCCTTGTCCTTTGTAATGACCCTAAAGTGAGTAGCTCTTCACCAAGTTCTCTATATAGACCACTTATGTATGTGCACAATGGTGATCATATGCCTACCTCTTCTCAAGCGAGATTACATTCAGTTCAGCTAATCTATCCTAAAATCTGAGGTCATCCATGCCTGCGTATTCCTTATGATGTCTAACTAATGCTTTATACAGGGACAAAATTATGTCTGTCTCTCCCTTTTTCTCTCGCAGGAGTCTATACCTCTTTTGATGCAAATATTTTTCTTGCTTTAGAAACTGCAGCTTTGCATTGTATGCTGTAATTAAAGCTGAGCTCCACCCAAAAGGGGAAGCTCCGCTTGTGTACACCCTCCCCCCTATGCAGGATAGCAGGCGTACGCACCACAGGATTGTGCTTGCGGGTCCTACGGCCTCGATGTCCGCTGGCGGCCCACGATCATGACGAGGAGAGGCAGAACGGGGAACTGCCTATGTAAACAAGGCATTTCCCAGTTCTGCCTAGTAACATGACAGAGATCTTCTGTTCCCTGTGATCAGGAACATCAATCTCTGTCATGTCAGTGGTAGCCCATCCCCCCTACAGTTAGAACACGCTGAGGGAACACACTTAACCCCTTGATCACCCCTAGTGTTTAACCCTTTCCCTGCCAGTGACATATATGCAGTAATCAGTGGCTGATTTCTCTTTATATATGTCAATGGTCCCAAAATAGTGTCAAAAGTGTCCGATCTGTCCGCCGCAAAGTCGCAGTCCCGCTAAAAATCGCAGATCACTGCCATTACTAATAAAAAATTAATAATAATGCCATAAATCTATCGCCTATTCTGTAGACGCTATAACTTTTTCGCAAACCAATCAATATACAGGTGGTCCCCGGGTTACGAACCCGTTAGGGACTTTCCTCCTGTTTGTAATTCGAAAATGTTCGTAAGTCGGCCACGCATGCGCAGAACGACAATTACGGACATTTCCGATGTTTTCCGATGTTCCGTCGAATGCCGTTCTATGCATGTGCGGCCAATTACAGACATTTCCGAAATTTTCCGAGGCTCCGTCTGGCCGCACAGAACAGCAGATGGACCGCACAGAGCGCCAGAGGGTCCCCGCAGCGCCCGGTTCGTAAGTAGGAGGGGTTCGTAAGTCGGGGACCCCCTGCACACTAAGACCCCTTTCACACTGAGGAGTTTTTCAGGCGTTTTAGCACTAAAAATAGCGCCTAAATACCACCTGAAAAACTCCTGCCCTACAGTCTCAATGTGAAAGCCCGAGGGCTTTCACGCTGAGGCGATGCGCTGGCGGGACCGCTCCAAAAGTCCTGCTAGCAGCATCTTTGGAGCGGTGAGAGGAGCGGTGTGTTTTCCGCTCCTACATCGCTCCTTCCCATTGAAAGCAAAGGGAAACCACGGTAATACATTCCCGGCAATGCGCCTCTGCAGAGGCGCATTGCCGGCGGTATTAACCCTTTTTCGGCCGCTAGCGGGGGTTAAAACCGCACCGCTATCGGCCGAATACCGCCGCAATTCCGCGGCAATTCCGAAGGTATAGCGCCGCTAAAAATAGTGGTGCTATACCGCCACCGCACCTCCTGCCCCAGTGTGAAAGGGGCCTTATTGCGATAATTTTTTTACCAAAAATATGTAGAAGAATACATATCGGCCTAAACTGAGTAAGAAATGTGTTTTTATATATATTTTTGGGGGATATTTATTATAGCAGAAAGTTAAAAAAAAGTTGTTGTTTTTTTCAAAATTGTCGCTCTTTTTGTTTATAGCGCAAAAAATAAAAACCGCAGAGGTGATCAAATACCACCAAAAGAAAGCTTTATTTGTGGGAAAAAAAGGACGCCAATTTTGTTTGGGTACAGCGCTGCACGACCGTGCAATTGTCAGTTAAAGCGATGCAGTGCCAAATTGTAAAAAGTGCTCTGGTCAGGAAGGGAGTAAAATCTTCTGGGGCTGAAGTAGTTAAAGGAGAAGTCCAGCCTGAGCTTTTTAGGCTGGGCTTTTCCTATGGGTCACAGGAGTGCAATTCGTTTTGCACTCCTGTGACCCGTTTTCAGCGGAGAGCGGTCTGAAGTCCACTCTCCGCTGACGTCACTGCCATCAGTCGAGGCAGCACGTCATCCCGACTTCCAAGTCTGGATCCGCCAGCTGCCTTGATTTATGGCAGTCTCAAGCCTCGTACACACGGCCGAGATTCTCGTCAGGAAAAAACTGTTGTTTTTCCTGACGAGAATCTTGACAAGAAACTTGTCCCGGCAGAGTGTACACACGTACGATTCAAAAGAACCGCCGTTCTTTTGAATGGCACGCACGCGGTGACGTCATCGACTACGACGAGCGTGTGCTCGTCACATTCGATGCCGTCGTCGCCATCTTGCTACACCCTATGCCTATGAAGCTACTGCGCATGCGTCAGTCATTTCGAGCATGCGCGGGTTTCCACGGCGACAGGTAAGTGTACACACGCTCTGGTTTCTCGTCGAGAAACAGGTCGACGAGAAAAAAGACAGCAGGTCGTCTTTTTTCTCGTCGGGGAATCTGGGCAGTTTTCTTGACGAGAAAACTGAAACCCGCGTACACACAGCCGGTTTTCTCGGCAAGAAAGCTCTCCCGGCAGTTTTCTTGTCGTTTTTTGCCGAGAAAACCGGTTGTGTGTACGCGGCCTCAGCGAGCCGCTGAGACGGCCGCTTCCCGCCGCTCCACGGCTCAGCGCTCCAATGAGCGTGGAGAAGTAGAGCAGAAGCGATGCTGACTGACAGTCAGCATCACTGCTTGGGGAGGAGTAGGAACCGAGCCATCGGCGGTGTTCGTGGCTCGGTTCTCAGTGCAGAGACACCGGGAGACAGATGCAGCATCGGTCTGAGGTAAGTATGACTAGCAAAAAAAACACATACTTCTCTTTTAAAGTTGGAGACATCCTGTAGGGACATTATTTCACATAGCTTGGTGTCATTTGAAAACATAGAAATAGTACTTTTAATCCAAAACTCATATATAGGTTAAAATGTAAAGGCCCAAACACTGAACTTTGGGATACACCACTAATAACTTTAGACTATTCAGAGTATGAATCATTAATCACTACTCTCTCAATAGAGTATTTTAGCCAGTTTTCTATTCATTTGCCAACTGAATTTTCTAAGCCTATAGATTTTAAGATACACTTTAGCTGTGTGTGGGGAATTGTGTTAAAAGCTTCTGTAAAGTCCAAGTATACTATATCCAGAGACTCTTCTTTATATAAGTTTTTGTTTACTTCCTCATAAAAAGAAATCCGATTTGTTTGGCAGCTTCTGTCTTTCATGCAGCCATGCTGGCTATTGCGTAAAATATCATTTTCTAGCTAAAACTCTTTAAAAACTCTTGCAACTTTCAAGTATACTCCAGACCAGTGTTTCTCAACTCCAGTCCTAAAGGCCAACAGGTCATGTTTTCAGGATTTCCATTATTATGCACAGGTGATTTGATCAGTTTCACTGCCTTAGTAATTACCACAGCCGTTCCATCTGAGGGAAATCCTGAAAACATGACCTGTTGGGGCGCCTTGAGGACTGGAGTTGAGAAACACTGCTCCAGACTATAGAAGTTAAACAAACTTGTTAAATAATTAAATATTGTAAATTATTATTTTCTTTTGAAGAATGATGTTTAAGAATGCCCAGCAGTGTTGTTCAAGCTTAAGCACTGCTCCTTGTATATTAAAGGTGAAGTGTGGGATAGCAAGAAAATAAACTTTCATACTCACCTATATGGCTGCGGCATCGGTCCGATACAGCAGCTGTCCTCCCCCGGGTCTAAGAACAAAAACTGAGTGATCATATGACTGCTGACCTGGAGTGCCTGGCTGTGGAGGGGATGTGAGTGGTTGGCTCAGTCTTTCAGAAGCATGCTGAGAGGCTGAGCCAGCTGCTAGTCAGGCATTTGGGTGGGATGCCTGCAGAGCCTGGACCGGTTCTGTGACAGGGTTTTAGCCTGCTGTCTGCTGAATCTGGGCCAAGAGAGACTTGATTAAGGGCACTTTCACACTGAGGCACTGGCCACGTCAACGGTAAAGCGCTGCTAATTTTAGCAGCGCTTTACCGTCGTTTTAGCTGCGGTTTTCAGCAGGTCGCTTTTAACCCCCGAAAAAGGGTTAAAAGTGCCGCTGCCAAATCGCTTTGATTTCAATGGCAGAGCCGATTTAGGAGCGCTAAATACAGCGTTCCCACACTGCCCCAAAGATGATGCTTGCACAACTTTTTTTCCCGTTTTGCAAGCGCACTGCCCCAGTGTGAAAGCACTCTGGCTTTCACACTGGGCTGCAGAAGAGGCAGTTTGCAGGAGATTTTCTGGCGCTATTTTTAGCGCTTTTGTAAAAATGCCTCAGTGTGAAAGTGGCAAAAAAAAAGGGTTAGGATCAAGGCTGAGCAATAGAAGAGGCCCATCATATCATACCCTCCCGATGCTGTAGCCAGGAGTTCCTTGGGTACAAAATATATTCGAATTTTATCAAAGTTAATTGCAGGCACACCAAAGTGCTTGTTCTTTGGCAGTATTTTTGCTTTGGACACATTGAGGTACCCGACAAATCTGCTTTAGACCCTGCCTTTTCTTTCTCCTAATGAACAGATGTAGATTATAAAAGAGAGGATTAACTTAACCACTTCAGCCCTGGAAGGATTTGCCCCCTTAATGACCAGGCTATTTTTTGCGAAACAGCACTGCGTCGCTTTAGCTGACAATTGCATGGTCGTGCTGTACCCAAATAAAATTGACGTCCTTTTTTTACCACAAATAGAGCTTTCTTTTGGTGGTATTTGATCACCTCTGTGGTTTTTATTTTTTGCGCTATAAACAAAAGAAAAGCGACAATTTTGAAAAAAGCTATATTTTTTACTTTTTGCTATAATAAATATCCCCCCAAAAAATGTAAAAATACAAATTTCTTCATCAGTTTAGGCCGATATGTATTCTTCTACATATTTTTGATTTAAAAAAAAAAACAATAAGCGTATATTGATTGGTTTGCGCAAAAGTTATAGCGTCTACAAAATAGGGGATAGATTTATAGCATTTTTATTTATCTTTTATTTATTTTTACTCGTAATGGCGGCGATCTGCAATTTTTATCGGGATTGCAATATTGCGGCAGACAGATCGGACACGTTTGAATTTTTTTTGGGACCATTGACCATAGCCACTGATTACTATATAAATATTATTGGCAGACTAGGGGGCGATCAAGGGGTTAATTGTGTGTCCTAGGGAGTGATGCTAACTGGGGGGATGGGACTGACTGGAGGAGGAGACCGATCGTTGTTCATATGGAGATCTGTCTGTTTACATTGAGGAGCCATCGCAAGTGCCCGGTGGACATCTGGCATGCGCATGGGCTTCGTCATCGCCCCCTAGTGCTCTTAAAGCGGCCGACGTATACCTACGGCGTTTTGCCCAGGAAAGCCACCTTGCCGCAGTATAACTGCGGCGGCTGGTCGTCTAGTGGTTAAAGTGGTTTAAAGGCTGAAGGTTTTTTTTCCTTTATGCACTTTCTGTGTGCTACTCCCCCTTATACTCATTTGAGCCCCCTCTCGTTCCAGCGATGTACATGAGAGCCTTGGCTGTCCCGGGAATACCTCTCCTCATTGGCTGAGACAGAAGCTGGAGCCATTGGAGCCCACTGCTGTCAATCACAGCCAGTCAATCACAGCCAGTGAGCCAATGAGGGGGGACGGGACCGAGCTGCGTCTTAAAGGGGTTGTAAACCCTCATGTTTTTTCATGTTTTATGCATTAAGGTGAAAAAACTTCTGTCACTGACTGGCCCCCCAGCCCCCCGTTTTACTCACCTGAGTCCTGTAATTCCCACACCGGAGACGCGCTCTTCCCCTCTGCCCATTGTCTCGGTTCTTGATTGGATAGATTTATAGCAGCGCTGCTATTGGCTCCCGCTGCTGTCAATCAAATGAAATGATGGCACCGGGGGGCGGGGCCAAGTCCAGCATTCTGCATCTATGGTCGCAAATGCTGGACTCGGAAGCGCGCTCGCAGGGTAACCCCCCCGGAGAGCGCTTCTCCTAGAGGGTTATACGATGCAGGGAGGAGCTACCAGGGCTGCCGGGAGACCCCAGAAGTCGAGGATCGGGGCCACTGTGTGCAAAACTAACTGCACAGTGGAGGTAAGTATGACATGTTTGTTATTTAAAAAAAAAAAAAAAAGAAGAAGTCTTACAATCACTTTAAGGACTCATAGAGCAGAGCTTGGGAGCGAGCATGCACTGGTCAAAGGGGAGAATCCAGAAGTGTCAGTGGGGGACCCGAGAAGAGCAGGCAATTATGACATGTTTGTTATAAAAAATCCGAACCTTTAATACCACTTGAAACACTGTTTACATTGCCCAGAATTGTGACAAGTTTACTTTAAAGCGGAGGTCCACCGGATTTTTTTTTTTAAATCCAGCAGCTACAAATACTGCAGCTGCTGACTTTTAAAAAATGAACACTTACCTGCAATCGCTCGGTCCTTGGATGCTTCCGCCGCCATCCTCAGTGAGGGAATCGGGAAGTGAAGCCTTGCGGCTTCACTGCCCGGTTCCCTACTGCGCATGCGTGAGTAACGTGGCGCGCCGTCACTGGTCCCCGCTCTCTCCTGGAACAGTATGTTTCCCAGAAGACAGCGGGGAGTGACACGAAGGGGTGGGACTCCCGCGGGAGTCAGAGCCCGGAAGTGGTGCAAATACCTGTTTTATGCAGGTATCTGCACCCCCCTCCCCCCTGAAAGGTGCCAAATGTGACACCGGAGGGGGGGGGGGGCGTCCGAAAAGCGAATGTTCACTTTTTGTGTGAACCTCCGCTTTAAGGCTTCATGTACACAGGACGTTGTTCAACCTCTCCTGAATGATTTAACTTGACAGTTAGAAACCAATGTCTAAAAATGTCCGTTTAGCTGTGTTTACATACCGTGTTTAGCCACGTTTGCGTCTAGAAGCATATGAAAAAAAAAAAATTTTTTGTTAAAATTAAAAACGTCTGTAAACGAAACGCTGCTAAATGCAAGTTGCTGCTTCAACTGCCTCTAAAGATAGCTTCTGAACGCATTTTTTGGGTTCAAGAACAAGCCTTTAAACACAACTGCCTAGAAACGACTATAAACGAACCAGTGTACATGTACTGATAAGATAACATAGAGGAGAGTTCAGGAGCAGTTGAAAAAAATTCCCAACTGCCCCATAACGTCCGTTTACCAGCAGCAGTGTACATGAGGCCTTAGGGACAACAACAGAATGCTATTTGTGGGCTACTCTCTTCATTGTCCTAATATTATGTAATTTTCAGTCTGAAAGTTTGAAATACTGTCCATGTTTAAAACAATATACGGTATTTATCCAGAGCATCTATTACAGTAGTCTATCTAAAAAAAATTATGTGATAAAATGTTCACTTACAAAATGTGTAAACAACAATTTACTTTATATTTGTTCAAAGCAAAATATTATCTCTAATAAAACCGATCACAGGCACATGCAGGTTATTTATTATTACAAGTACTTATATAGTGCCATCAATTTATGCAGCGCTTTACATAGTTTCTATTAATAATTTTATGAGTTGATTCTATACTCTGATTAAAAAGTGTTCCTTTAATTTTTTTGAGCAGTGTGTGTGTATATATACAGTGGGGCAAAAAAGTATTTAGTCAGCCACCAATTGTGCAAGTTCTCCCACTTAAAAAGATGAGAGAGGCCTGTAATTGTCATCATAGGTCTGATTTTTGAAAGAATTTATTTGCAAATTATGGTGGAAAATAAGTATTTGGTCAATATCAAAAGTTCATCTCAATACTTTGTTATATATCCTTTGTTGGCAATGACAGAGGTCAAAAGTTTTCTGTAAGTCTTCACAAGGTTGTCACACACTGTTGCTGGTATGTTGGTCCATTCCTCCATGCAGATCTCCTCTAGAGCAGTGACGTTTTGGGGCTGTCGCTGGGCAACACAGACTTTTAACTCCCTCCAAAGGTTTTCTATGGGGTTGAGATTTAGAGACTGGCTAGGCCACTCCAGGACCTTGAAATGCTTCTTACGAAGCCACTCCTTCGTTGCCCGGGTGGTGTGTTTGGGATTATTGTCATGCTGAAAGACCCAGCCACGTTTCATCTTCAATGCCCTTGCTGATGGGAGGAGGTTTGCACTCAAAATCTCACAAAACATGGCCCTATTCATTCTTTCCTGTACACGGATCAGTCGTCCTGTTCCCTTTGCAGAGAAACAGCCCCAAAGCATGATGTTGCCACCCCCATGCTTCACAGTAGGTATGGTGTTCTTTGGTTGCAACTCAGCATTCTCTCTCTCCAAACACGACGAGTTGTGTTTCTACCAAACAGTTCTACTTTGGTTTCATCTGACCATATGACATTCTCCCAATCCTCTTCTGGATCATCCAAATGCTCTCTAGCAAACCTCAGACAGGCCCGGACATGTACTGGCTTAAGCAGGGGGACACATCTGGCACTTCAGGATCTGAATCCCTGGTGGTGTAGTGTGTTACTGATGGTAGCCTTTGTTACGTTGGTCCCAGCTCTCTCCAGATCATTCACTAGGTTCCTCCGTGTGGTTCTGGGATTCTTGCTCACCGTTCTTGTGATCATTTTGACCCCAGGGGGTGAGATCTTGCATGGAGCCCCAGATCAAGGGAGATTATCAATGGTCTTGTATGTCTTCCATTTTCTAATTATTGCTCCCACAGTTGATTTCTTCAGATTCAGTCTTCCTAGCCTGGTGCAGGTCTACAATTTTGTTTCTGGTGTCCTTCGACAGCTCTTTGGTCTTCACCATAGTGGAATTTGGAGTGTGACTGTTTCAGGTTGTGGACAGGTGTCTTTTATACTGGTGTAGCGGGGGTCTAAATGTAGGGGGATACACCTGGGTGGTAGTATGACCCAGGTGTGTGTAAATCATAGAGGATTTAGACCACTTTCAGTCGTGGAGGACTTTGGTGGTGTACTATTCTCCTTGGCCTGGGGTGGCGGTGTTCCCACAGGTCGAGGTAGAATCACTGCCGCAGTGCTGTCCTTTTTGTCCCGTTCCGGCGGTGGTACAGCGGGGGCGGAGAACCTGCTGTGGCGTCACAGGAGGGGATAAAGGGGAAGAGACGCCTTCGCCACGAGGTCTTCTTCTCGAGCGCGCACCCAGGCACCTTAGGCTTGGGTGCGGGCGATCCGGAGTTCCAGCCCAGGCGCCCTAGGCCTGGTCGGAGCAGAGTTGGCGTCCATCCCAGGCACCTTAAGCCTGGGGTGAGGTACTACACCGGAGGCCTGGGGCCCAGTGACTTCGACTGGGCTCCGCAAGGGCGGATGAGTCCGAGGGACCCTGAGGTGGATGGGGCCCATGTCTGAGGTGAGGAGGCTGGAGAGGTTACCCGTCTGAAGATTCCGGAGCAGCATCAACCCGGTGACGGAGGGGCCTCTGGTAACTCCCTTGGAGGGACATCTTCCCCCTGACAGGGGCCACAACGCAGCGAAGGTACTCCAATTCATGTTCTTCAGAGTCGCTGGTAGAGACTCACAAGTTTCAAGTTCCTTTCTCTAGCCAATGGCTATAGCAACCGCTGGTGAAACCACAGTGGTTTCGTTTTATCATTAGGACAGTGCCTCGACTTGCTCACCCCACCGTATTGAACTGTTTATGGCTCTTAACCAGTTGGCTGACTAAGAACTGTTTATTGTGTGTTACAATAAAACAAGTGTTGGATCCTTATCGGTGTGTGGAACTCTGGTTAATGAGAGTGAAGAGGAGTCATTGCAAGGCTTACCTGTAGGTAAAAGTTCAAAAATTGACTATACAACCACTTTAAGCATGTTTCTGAAATGTTGGAGCACATGAGATACTATCTGCAGGTCCAAAACCCTAGATCATTTGGTATTTATAATTTTAAATAAATGGAGGTAGACATTTTTCCCACTAATTATACATGCTCTCAATCGTGAAAAGGATGTATAATGCAGTACAAGTCAATGGAGAGCAAAGATTTATCAAAATTGTCTTTATGTTAAGTTCAAATGATTACCTAAAGATGCATGTACAGTATATTTCCTTGTGAAGATGGGTGCAGTGATTACAATTATCTTGCCAAAATGAATTAACATTAGAAACCAAAAAGATAATAACCTCATAAAAAGCAGTACATTTTGCTACGTCGTGTATCCCCCAGTGTTTATGACAGTCAATACCACAATGTTATTTGCCTGTTTTTTTTTTTCTCTACTTTCCTATAACTCATTTCTAGAAGTACATAAACCAGTGGGCTGTCAAAAAATGCTAATTTAGAAATAGAACAAAATTAAGCCCCCTGTATGCATTATGTCGCTTGTAGAAGTCTATTAAAGTAAGTAAGACTGCAGCTGAGCCTTTCTTTCTGTTCAGATTTAAGTTAGCTGGACAGTAGCTGGGAAGCTAATTGTAAATCAAACTGAAGTTCATGACACTCCCTGCTATTCATTAGGACACCGGCTGATACCAGAATTGATCAAGCCTAGCTGCAGTATGTCAGCAGGTCTCCCTTGACAACTGAAATCAACTTCATTTGTTAGCAATGAAAATAATAACAGTTGTATTATTTACACAACAGTGACAACTGTTTTCTGAAGGAAATGTATATTTGGACATAGAGAAATATCCTACAGCATTACACACAATAGTAAATATTGTATTTAATTCCCAATCTAGCACCTTGAGATTATTTATGTATGTAGCAGTGGATTTCTGTCCTTTTCAGTTCTAAAATTTACAAAGATATAGTGCCTATATAAAAACTATGGCAGGGGTGCCCAACCGCTGGCCTGCGGACCACATGTGGCCCGCGGCACCCTCCGAAGTGGCCCGCCATGTCTTGCTCTGAGATGGCGGGTCAGCAAGCCCAGATCGCGGGTTCCCGACCTGCCATCTCCGAGCATTAATGCGAAGAATGGGTCATGTGCGACGGGGCTGGCCTATCAGTGATCGTGGCCAGGCTGGCCTATCAGTGATCGTGGCCAGGCTGGCCTATCAGTGATCGTGGCCAGGCTGGCCTATCAGTGATCGTGGCCAGGCTGGCCTATCAGTGATCGTGGCCAGGCTGGCCTATCAGTGATCGTGGCCAGGCTGTCCTATCAGTGATCGCGGCCAGGCTGGCCTATCCGTGATCGCGGCCAGGCTGGCCTATCCACGATCGCGCTTGCTCCTGGAGTCCCGCCTCCGCCGCACTGATGGAAGATACAAGTTGCAGGTGAGGGGGTGGATACGGTCTGGGGAAAGAGGGAGCAGCCAGCCAGAGTTAGAGTTAGCATAAATAAATAAAAACGTCTGGTGTCAGTATAAGTGTAGTAGTCAGTGTAATTGTCAGTGTTTTGGTCAGTGCAGTGAGGTGGACAGTGCAGTGGTCAGTGTAGTGTAGTGGTCAGTGTAGTGTAGTGGTCAGTGCAGTGTAGTGGTCAGTGCAGTGTAGTGGTCTGTATAGTGTAGTGGTCAGTGTAGTGCAGTGGACAGTGCAGTGAAGTGGACAATGTAGTGGTCAGTGCAGTGGACAGTGTAGTGGTCAGTGCAGTGTAGGTGACAGTGTAGTGTAGTGGACAGTGTAGGAAACAGGTAGTGTAATGGCAAGTATAGGAAGCAGGTAGGTTAGTGTAGTGGCAAGTATAGGAAGCAAGTAGGTTAGTGTAGTGGGTCAGTGTAGGGGTCAGGTAGGTCAGTGTAGAAATCAGGTAGGTTAGTGCAGTGGTCAGGTAGGTCAGTGTAGGAATCAGGTAGGTAGGTTAG
This sequence comes from Rana muscosa, assembly GCA_029206835.1. Taxonomy (NCBI): domain Eukaryota; kingdom Metazoa; phylum Chordata; class Amphibia; order Anura; family Ranidae; genus Rana; species Rana muscosa. The sequence goes on from CM055122.1 coordinate 527,894,064, forward strand.
TGTAGTGGTCAGTGTGGGAATCAGGCTGGTCAGTACTATTGTAGGAAGGGAAGGGACTCAGGGAGTGCTAAAAGTCCACAGGTTAGGAGGGCGCAAATTACTTGCCTTGCCCCGGGGCGCTGACAACCCACGCTACGCCACCGATGCTCATTGTGGCCCGCGACCGGTTACCAAGTCGATAAAGTGGCCCTCGCTCCTCAAAAGGTTGGGCACCCCTGTACTATGGTATAGTGCCTTTTGTAAAAATATGTTTGAAGTTACTATTGTAATATATATAAGAAAGTTTTTTATTTTTTTGCTTGCCGTTCCATATTTTGATCACAGATGTGTTTGTGTAATAGCAATGTACCAATAGAAGTATAAAATTGGTTCTGAGGGATCTATTCTAAAGTGGTTCCTCCTTAAAAAAAAGAAAATCTGTGATTGAAGTCTAGTGTAGGTGGAACTCATTCTGGTCCTAGGCTGCTATCTCTCTGACAGGGACACAAGGAAGAACTCGCCAGATAGTTGGTTCTTGAATGTGTACAAAGGAGTGCCTGATACAAAATTCCCTCTCACTTATCGGACTTTTTGAAACATTTAATAGTTAGGATTTTCAAATCAAGCCAACATGTTTCAGTGGGAAAAATGTGTCCCCCTTCTTCGGGCCTTGAGCAGCCGGCTGACTACAGTGCTATCAGGAGATGCCAGTCTTCATCAATCCTTAAAGTGGTTGTTAAGCCACTATAGTATATTCACGCCATCCCCTCTGTTAAATAATGATATGTGTCCCAGTGTCTGTGCTATTTTAAAAAAATGCAGATTTCTACCTTATATCCGAGTGACTCCTCGCGCCTCTCCTGTCCCAGGCTGACAGCTACAGCGGGAGGGGCCGAGAACTCCCGCTGACGTCAGTCAGGAGGAGGATAGGAGAGAGAGCCCTTGTTTACATGCCCTTCAGTATATCTACTACTTTCTCTATTCCTTCTTTTTTTCCTGCTTCCTTCCTTTCTTTGTACACATAGTCCCTGGGTTACAAACAATATAGGTTCTGTAGGTTTGTTCCTAAGTTGAATTTGTATGTAAGTTGGAACAGGTAAATTTTTTAAGTATAACTCCAGCCCAAAAAATCATTTTTACGTTTTTTTTGGATAGCACTGGGAAGGGTTAACATACCTGTAACGTTTGATTTGCTGTCTGTGCCCCTGTTGAGAATATTTCACCTCACTTTCTGTCCCAATGACAATTGGATTTTGAAAATTTTGGGCTGTTGTGGAAACAATGATTGGTGATAAAGCTTCATTGGAGACCTCTTTTCCCCATGATAACTCTTCTGCCCCTTTCACACAGGCTCCTAGCGAAATCCACTTTCTCAGCGGGGGATCTCTCCGCTGAGCAGGCGGAGGACAGGTCCATGTCCGATCCACTATGCAGAGCAGACACGAACACAATCCCTCTCTCCTCTATGGAGCACTCCATTTCCATCTGATGCCATCCGACCCACCGGATGGATGGAAAATAGGATCACCATCCGTCTGTTTTTGGCAGACAGGTTTGGATTGGATGGTGGTGGGTGTCAGCGGACATGTGTTCTCTGACATCCACCGCTCCATAGAAGAGACTGGAGGGTCTGATCAGGTCTGCCTAAAACACTGACAGGCGGACCTGAACGGACAGCCCATGTGAAAGGGGCCTTACAGGGGGTGAATTTCTCTTCCTACGGGTAGATTTCCTCTCACTTCCTGTTGTCTCCCTCTGTAAGTATGAGTCGTATGTAAGCCGGATGTTTGTAACTCGGCGACTGCCTGTATGGCATTTTCATGATTTGTACAGTGCCTTGAAAAAGTATTCATACCCCTTGAGATTTTCCACATTTTGTCCTGTTACAACCAAAAACGTAAATGTATTTTATTGGGATTTTATGTGATAGACCAACACAAAGTGGCACATAATTTTGAAGTGTAAGGAAAATTATAAATGTTTTTTTATTTTATTTTTACAAATAAATATCTAATAAGTGTGGCGTGCATTTGTATTCAGCCCCCTTTACTCTGATTCCCCTAACTAAAATCTAGTGGTACCAATTGCCTTCAGAAGTCATCTAATAATAGAGTCCACCTGTGTGTAATTTAATCTCAGTATAAATACAGCTGTTCTGTGAAGCCCTCAGAGGTTTGTTAGAGAACCTTTGTGAACAAACCGCATCATGAAGGCCAAGGAACACACTAGACAGGTCAGGGATAAAGTTGTGGAGAAGTTTAAAGCAGGGTTAGGTTATAAAAAAATATCCCAAGCTTTGAACATCTCACAGAGCACTGTTCAATCCATTATCCGAAAATGGAAAGAGTATGGCACAACTGCAAACCTACCAAGACATGACCGTCCACCTAAACTGACAGGCCGGGCAAGGAGAGCATTAATCAGAGAAGCAGCCAAGAGGCCCATAGTAACTCTTGAGGAGCTGCAGAGATCCATAGCTTAGGTGGGAGAATCTGTCCACAGGACAACTATTAGCCGTGCACTCCACAAATCTGGCCTTTATGGAAGAGTGGCAAGAAGAAAGCCATTGTTGAAAGAAAAGCCATGTGGGTGACACAGCAAATATGTGGAAGAAGGTGCTCTGGTCAGATGAGACCAAAATTGAAATTTTGGCCTAAAAGCAAAATGCTATGTGTGGCAGAAAACTAACACTGTACATCGCCCTGAACACACCATCCCCACCTTGAAACATGGTGGTGGCAGCATCATGTTGTGGGGATGCTTTTCTTCAGCAGGGACAGAGAAGCTGGTCAGAGTTAATAGTAAGATGGATGGTGAAAGATACAGGGCAATCTTATGCTGTGTACACACGATCGGTTTTACAGATGAAAACAGTCTGATGGACTTTTCTCATCGGACAAACCAATCGTGTACGGGCCCCATCGGTGAGAAAAAATAGAACATGTTTTAAATTTATCCGATGGGAAAAAAAACAATAGCAAATTCCGATCTTCTGTGTGGAACTCCTTTGGACAAAAAAACCCACGCATGCTCAGAATCAAGTCGACGCATGCTCAGAAGCATTGAACTTAATTTTTCTCAGCTTGTTGGAGTGTTTTACGTCACGGCATTTGGGACGGTTGGATTTTTGACTGATGGTGTGTAGGCAAGACTGATGGAAGTCAGCTTCATCGGATTTCCGATGGAAATATCCATCGGATTAGAATCCATAGGAAATCCGATTGTGTGTACAGGGCTTTAGAAGAAAACCTGTTAAAGTCTGAAATAGACTTGAGACTGGGGTGGAGGTTCACCTTCCAGCAGGACAACGACCCTAAAAGTATAGCCAGAGCTACAATGGAATGGTTTAGATCAAAGCATATTCATGTGGTAGAATGGCCCATTCAAAGTCCAGACCTAAATCCAATTGAGAATTTGTGGCAAGACTTGAAAATTGCAGTTCCCAGACACTCTCCATCTAACCTCCAGAGTTTGAGCTATTTTGCAAAGATGAATGGGCAAAAATTTCACTTTCTAGGTGTGCAAAGCTGGTAGAGACATCCCCAAAAAGACTTGCAGCTGTAATTGCAGCCAAAGGTGGTATTGACCCAACGGGGCGGACTACAAATGCACGCCACACTTTTCATATATTTATTTGTAAAAAATGTTGAAAACCATTTAACTGTTCCTTCCATGTCACAATTATGTGCCACTTTGTGTTGGTCTATCACATAAAATTCCAATAAAATACATTTACGTTTTTGGTTGTAACATGACAAAATGTGGAAAATGTCAAGGGGTATGAATACTTTTTCAAGGCACTGTAAACTGATTATAATAAACCAGTCCTTCTAATTCAGTCTGCAAAAGAAAAGGTGAAACAAGCCGCTATATCTGTTCAAATAAAAGCTGGGAATCCACTGAAAAGTTTGTTAAAATCCCTGCATTGTACATTGATCAACCAGAGCTGATAGATTTTATTTTTCTTGATCCAAAAAAAGGGGAAGTTACTCATTAAAGCTTGTTTAAATTAATGCACATGCACTGTTTGTGAATGATGCATTGAAGAAGTTATCCTGGACAGTGAAAGGTGATGCAGAACAGTGATGAGCTAATTTCTCTACAGAGAGAACTGCATTCACTTTTGCCTTTTAGCTGCCTGAGTTCAGCTTGAAGGGAGCTACACAGGCACAGGAGCGTTCAGCCTGTCAGCTTTCAAGGCAGATCTGATTGGAAACTCCATGCAAGTCTATGGGTGGATCTGATCAGAATCTCCCGTTTCCAACTCTCTAGTCAGACCCGCTTACCTCAAAGTTAGTTTACACCTGGCTGCCCATAGATCCAATATGGCTCTGGGAAGCTCCAATTTTTTTAATGGTGCTAAACACTGAACAGACATGGATGTCACATACAAAACATCAGTCCCATCCTGCTCTGATTCAGCAGGTGATCTATTCATGGATCTTCAGCTGAATGGACCGGATGGCACTGTGGTCTTACCGGGCATAGAGATGTAAGAAAAAAAAAAAAAAGGAACAGCATAAGTTATATAAACTGTGCTATTTCATAGCACCTCATATTTTTTTATACTGAATTCCTGAACAACAGCTAGATTTACATTCAGGCTGTAAGAGGACTGTTAGAATGCACCCGGCGCGCACACGTGCGGGCAACAGCAGATTTTCACACGTGCCAATGCGCATTGCACGGCGTGCACGCGCAGGGGCGTGCCCCTAACCACAATTGGCGGCAGACAGCCTATTTAAAAGATGTCCTGACTTCTGACAAGTGCTGACTGGTCTTCAGCTGTGTCCTGATAATCTGAACTCTGTTAAACTTGGCTTGATTCCTGTTGCTGAACTTTGGCTTTCCTTGACCCTGCTTTTGGACTCTGATTACTGGTTCCTGATCCTGGCTTCCCATCTGAACTTCCTCCTGCCTATGCCTTGTTACCTCGCTGCCCGCCTGTTACCGAACCCGGCCATCCTTTTGACCCTGCTCCTATCTCCTGCTTGGCTCAACGCTGTCTCTGAGTGCCTGTGCTGGCTATCCATCCTATCAGTCTTCCTGGGTCCAGCTCCTTACCGGATGCTCTGCCTGCACCTCCAAGCCTGCAACTCCACTTACAAGTTCTGCATGCAACACCTACGGGCACTCGTGTTCCTCCTCACCCTAGCCACCATCTGTTCCACCTTCAGTGGGGCTTGGGTTGGAGATACAAGGGAGGCCGACCTCGTCATTCCAGACTCCTACCAGGTACGTGACACAGGCTCACAATGGCCTTGAATGTACTGATAAAAATTAATGAAAGGAAAAGCTCAGCAATGAATGTTATACTGCAGGGATATGCAATTAGCGGACCTCCAGCTGTTGCAAAACTACAAGTCCCATCATGCCTCTGCCTCTGGGTGTCATGCTTGCTGCTGTCAGAGTCTCGCTATGCCTCATGGGACTTGTAGTTTGGCAACAGCTGGAGGTCCGCTAATTGCATACCCCTGTTATACTGTATAGTCCTTTCAGTATGCTCTCTGTGTGTTTTGCGGCAACTCAGAGCTTTCAAAATCAGCTCTGTTGGTGGGTGGTGCAGGTGCTTGGGTACATATTTCTACATACAAGAATTGCATGCGCAGAAAATCCCTCAAACTAAATCAGCAACATTTGACAAAAACAAGGACTGGTTTCACAGTTATTACAATTGTAGACACAATAAGTATACACTGGTAATTTTTATGAATTATACAGGGTTTTCTTTTTCTGCTTTGAACTGCTGTATGAATTATTTGTATGTGAATTGGTGCTTTTCCATTGCAGGGCAAAGCAACAGGTTCTCTTAACTTGCTCCCTCACCAGCAGCACATACTTATTTTCCCTAAGCTTCCATGTTGCTCAAGAAGCAGAAGCCCAGTGTAAGCTCTAAATGGCTTCTAGAGTGTACACAAGGTTATAGACCCCCTCCTTTGCCTTCATGAGAATGTTGGTCCATTCATCCAGCACTTGTGCTGTCTTGTCTTTTTTAGGATATCAAGTGCTTCTAAACTCAAGGTTTGAATTCCCTGAATCAGCCCACCCGTACTTAGCCTGATTTTTTGCACACAATTCAGCCAGTTCTAATATACTCTATAGTCTGACTATATAGGCATTAACATCTGATACCAAGCAGGGACAAGTCTCTAAAATGCTTATCATCCTTGACAGATGATTGAACATTCTCTTTTATTTGTGGAATAGACAAATGCATTCACCATACATATGATGCAATTAAATGCCACCTAGATCGAAAAGGATAGTCCTGTTAAGTATTTGATTGGTCGTTAAATTTGAATAATAATTGGATTTATTAGGCTACAAAATTTGTGTGCAAGTGTCCAAAAATGTGAGAGTGTAGTATTCATTGTAAGGTATGTGTATGTTTTATGATTTTCATACCAGCGACAAGTTGTTTTAACAAGCCACATCTGATTGCCTTCAACCACAACCAGATTAGAAACTAAACCTGAGTTTGAAAATCTCACTTCACATTGTAGATTTCACGTCCTTGCATCCTATTATATCACTGCACTGATTCTACGGTTGTTGAGAATTTGTGTAATTTAATTGAAACAGCTCTGCGTGTGTAAACAGCCCCTTTGTTGGAAGAAGCTTTCACTGTTTAGTTTTGTCTTAAGTAACCACAGCCTGCTGTTTGTCTGTAAAACATTAGATTCAATGCAAAGATTAAAAGGGAATACTCTACACAATTCCTTTGGTGGTCAGTGAAACATGTGAGTTATATATACCTTATGACTTGTTTATTAAGCAGTACTATTTGTTAGGCAAACAAAAAAGAACTTGTCTTCTTATAGTTCATAAGGTCTGAAGTGCAGAAGCCATAAGTTACATTTCACCTTAACATTTTATAATTCTGTTAGATGTTTTAATACCAAACCAAGGCGAGTTTGCCGAACTTGTGAAGGTACACTACAAAAGTAGGTATTTAACAGAAACCTATGAATTATTGGGTATGCAAACTGCTGAACTCCTTCTTGAATTATCACCTGCCCGGTTGTCTTGCGGGATTCTCCACCCTCATAGTCACTTATGTCGCTGAGTTAGAATAGGTATGCAGATTGGGAGTTACATCTTTATAAGAAATATATCTATTTATCTATCCATCCATCTGCTTTTAGTCTTTATCTACTTTGTGACCATCCATGGTAGTTTTACCTTAAACCTGTTTCTGTATTTAATTCAAAGGGTAACTTCACCTTCATGGGAAAAAAATAATATAGTATATATAATTGCTACACAAGTCATATTGTAACTGAATGTTTTAATGTGCAGCACTCTAATTTTATGTAAAATTCAATGCATTGTGGCAACCTGGAAGCGTTACGGACACCCTTGGTGTATGGGACTTAAAAGAAAGAAAAGTACCCCAGGGGGCTTTGTGTTGCAGCAAGGAATAATGAGCTATTATTGATCAAAAACATATTTATTTAGAAAAGATTTGCCACTGGAAGAGCATATGTTGGATTTAAGAAATGAGCTCCAAATTTATGAAATAAAACATATACATAAAAATACAGCCATATAAGTACATATACAATGACATAGCATTAACATCCTATAATGAATTAGAAATGCTGACGCATTTCAACCTCATCAATGGAGGTCGTCTTCAGGGGGAAAGGAAGAAATGCTCTGAAATAGAAACATTGTGTAGGTGAAATTGTTAAGGAGACAAAAGCCCTATCAACAATGGAACATCTACAGTATGTGTAACCTTTATATTAGTGAGTATTATTACCAATTAACGTCTGGGGGTAGAAACTTCCCCATGTGTAGAATTTAAAACCAACCGCGACAACTCCGTGGCTGTGTCTGGCACCCCAAACAGTCCACCACGTGGAAGCGGGGGGTGCGGAATGGGAAACAGCCAAGCTGCTGGTGAACGGACAGACTCCAGGCCTACGAGAGGTCGCAATGGTACCCCACATACTCCAAGGCGAGGGGGGGCAGGTTAGAGAGGCCCGGGGAGCAGGGGCAGAAGCCACAAGCATGAAGTCAAACCAGGCGCCCAATGCTGTAAAGATATGTAGTAGTATATTATCGTAAATATTCATATGTTAATAACTTCATAGTTAAGTGAAGTAATAATGTGACCATGATGTGGTGTTATAGCAAAAAAATGTGAATGTGGGGAAAAAAGAGAATGAAAAGTGTGTCTGTGAAAACCACAAAGAAAGAAACAATGATGGGGTGAAAAAGGCTGAGAGTGTGTGATTAGTGTGTGTGTGTGTGTGTGGTGGTGTGTGATATGAAGAGGTATAATGTAAGAAAGGTGTGTACAAGGACGTGGAAAGCTCCATTTGTGATTTTAAATTAGTGAAAGTATTTTGTGTGAGGAGAGAATGGAATGTAGAAAGTACAAAGAACGGTGAATTACCTGAAGTGTTTGATTATAAAAGGTGATCCCTCAAATCATAAGGAAAAATTATGGCTGGTTTACTGGAAGAGCCCCATGGGGGATTCCAATGGACATGTAATTGAATGTACCTAGCACCCGAGGGATCTCGGAGAAATAAAAAAGTAGATACTATTACAATATGGTGTATGGAACAACCCCAGAAATGTAATTTCTTGCTTGTGTGATTGGCTCACTGATTTTCCCAGAAGTCTGCGCTAAGATAAAAGTCAGATTTTGGGCATCCGCTGCAACAAAATTTTCAGTTTTGGTGAGATACTCTAAAAGAGTTAAATACTTCTAAATTAGTGCATTTTCCTCATTAGAACACAAGGTGCATCAGCTGCTTAATAATGAAAAAAATCACTTCCATTCAGATTCAACATTTTTTTCTTCAGTGCAAAAATCGGTAGGATTCTGACACAAAGTTTGTTAAAATCCCTGCAATGTACAGTGATCTCCCAGAGGAATAATTTTTTACTCACCAAAAGTGAGGTCTTGTTCCTGTGGCTGGCCGTAAATGGTGTGACAATAGGAAGTGACGCTCTTAGTTCTGGCCAGTTCTTTTCTTCTATTATTTAAGAATTTAGGGTGATCTGAGGCACTTATTGCATGTAGAGGAAAGTTTCTGAATTGCTGGAATATCACCCTGTGAGTAGGCCTGATTATATACTTTTCTATGTAGACGGGGGAAGGAATAAATTACCAAGGACCTGTCTGTCAGCATCAGGCAAAAATGTTTGGGACAAAAGTGCAATCTAGGCCTGTATTGTTGCATATATGGAGCTCTTTTGCTTTGTAATGTAATGTGAAAGAGTGGTAACTAATCTGACCAGGCTTCACACAGTTGGCCATTCAGCTTAAATTTGTAGCAACAGTTATTTTGAAGTATTTTATTTGTATGCTACTGGAAGCTTCCAAACTGTGAATATTTTTTTCTTCCTTGCTCTGTTCCTCTGTGGCTCAGAATTTAAGGCCCGTACACAAGATGAGAATATCAAACAAAAAAAACGCATTGGGAGCGATCGTCCGATAATCTATTCATTAGTATACAGCTTTTGAGAGCCGATCATGACAATTTATGTGAAAATGTCCGAAGGGACAAGCACAAAACTATTTCTTGTAAGATAACCGAACAAATGATTTTCGTGTAATTAGAATAGTATTTGTATTAAAAAAAATCATGTGACCAAGACTGCGCATGCTCGAAAATGAAAGAATACATTACAGTACAACACAATGCATTACATCACTTCCAAAGTTGCATTCTGTCTTAAGAGAATTATCTTAACTTTAGTAACCTCTTCATTTTGAATATGAGATTAGCATGCAAAACAAAACAGACAATCATTTCACCGATGTTCTTATTGTGTGCACTAGGCTTTAGGAGGGTCAGCTGTAGACACAGGACTTGGTTAATTTACAAACTGTACAATGGGGCAGTTATGTAAATTCAGTACTAATTACCAAAATTGCATGTAACACATAAAAATTGTGTAAAACTGGGTATTTGATATCACGTGTTGCTTCTTTTATAGGCTATGTTGGATGCAGCAGCTCATCATGGCTGGCTTGTCACAGCTCTAAATATAACGTACTTGGTGCAGATGGTAGTTCAAGCTCGATGGATGCATGACTCTTGTTTACTCACTGTGCCAAACATTGAGAAACACCACCTACATCTGTTCAGGTGAGTACTGAACAAAATAATCTGTGTACTAATTTAGGGATTCTAATAAAAAATAAAACTTGATGTTGGTGTTGATTTGTGAAAAATTTAGCAAAAACTGTTACTTTTTGCTGAACCAATTATATTATAGGATTAATTTCCCCAGTGCAAGTTGCATAACTGGTTGACATTTGCTACTCCTGTTTTTCCTGTACTCCAGTTATCAAAATAGGCCAGACATATTCAACATATTTTTATGTATATATAACGCCATTAAATAAAAAATAAAAAAAAACTCCACTTTATTACTCTCCTAATGAAGGCATCTAAAGGTGCATAGCCGCTTAGCTGGTATTATTTGTCTCATAACAGAAGAGAGCGTGAATTCAATTCACAGACATCACATTAGGACACAACAGTAATTCTGACCTGCAGAATGTGCCTTATCAGTTTGGCTGAAATGATAGTGTGAAATCAATGAGTATAAAAATGGAAAACCCTTTCAGTAATAGGTTTCTGTGTACAGTGATGTCAAATTAAGCCAATAGTAGAGGAAACTGGAAAATTGCTCAGTGATGGCAGCACAGCTGTTCTTAGGCCGTAGAGCACTTATACTAATCTACAAGAAGCTTTGTTGCTTGCATGGCTTCAGTGAAGAATATATAGTTTGAAAAGTGTGTGTGTGTGTGTGTGTGTGTGTGTATGTATGTATATATATATATATATATACTGATACACTGTATAATAAATATATATATGTAAAAAAAAAATACTCACCGGCTACTTTATTAGGTCCATCTTGCTAACCTTGCTAGTACCGGGTTGGACTCCCTTTTGCCTTAAGAACTGCCTTCATACTTTGTGGCATAGATTCAACAAGGTGTTGGAAACATTCCACAGAGATTTTGATCCATAGTGAAATGATAGCATCACGCAGTTGCTACAGATTTGTCGGCTGCACATCCATGATGCCCAAAGATGCTCTATTGGACTGTAGATCTGCTGACTGTGGAGGCCACTGGAGTACAGTGAACTCATTGTCATGTTCAAGAAACCAGTTTTAGATGATTTGAGCTTTGTGACATGGGTACACTGTAGTCATATAGAAATAGGCATGGTCAGCAACAATACTCAGGTAGGCCGTGGCATTTAAACGATGCTCAATTGGTACTAAAGGGCTCAAAGCGTGCCAAGAAAATATCCCCCACACCATTACACCACCAGCCTGAACCATTGATACAAGACAGGACAGATCCATGCTTTCATAATGTTTACGCCAAATTCTGACAGTACGATCTGAATGTTGCAGCTGAAATCGAGACTTATCAGACCAGGCAACATTTTTCCAATCTTTGTCCAATTTTGGTGAGCCTCTATGAGATATAGCCTCAGTTTCCTGTTCTTAACTAACAGGAGTGGCACCCGGTGTGGTATTCTACTGCTTTAGCCCATCTGGTTCAATGTGTTGTGCATTCAGAGATGGTATTCTGCATACCTTGGTTGTAACGCCTGATTATTTGCATTACTGTTGCCTTTCTATCATCTCGAACCAGTCTGCCCATTCTCCTCTGATATCAACAAGGCATTTTTGTCCATACAACTGCCACTCACTGGATAGTTTCTCTTTTTCAGAGCATTCTTTGTAAACCCTAGTGTGTGAAAATCCCAGTAGATTAGCAGTTTTTTAAATACTCAGACCAGCCCCTCTGGCACCAACCATGCAACGTTCAAAGTCACTTAAATCCCCTTTCTTCCCCATTTTGATTCTCGGTTTGAACTTCAGCAAGTCCTCTTCACCACTTCTAGATGCCTAGCACCAAGCCTAACACCAAGCAATTGAACAGGTGTACCTAATAAAGTGGCCAGTGAGTGTGTGTGTGTATATATACATACACACCCTCTTATAACTGGGGATGTAGCGGTGTTCAGAATTAAGCAATCACATTCATGCTCATGTTAAATAGGAGTCAGTACATACCTGCCATCATTTATAGTGCCTCTGATTAACCCCAAATAAAGTTCAGCTGTTCTAGTAGGTATTTACTGACATTTTGTTAGTCACATCCTACAGCAAAAGCCATGGTCCTCAGAGAGCTTCCAAAGCATCAGAGGGATCTCATTGTTAAAAGGTATCAGTCAGGAGAAGGGTGCAAAATAATTTCCAAGGCATTAGATTTCCAATGGAACACAGTGAAGACAGTCATTATCAAGTGGAGAAAATATGGCACAACAGTGACATTACCAAGAACTGCATGTCACCCCAAAATTGATGAAAAGTTGAGAAGAAAACTGGTCAGGGAGGCTGCCTAGAGGCCTACAGCAACATTAAGGGAGCTGCAGGAATATCTGGCAAGTACTGGCTGTGTGGTACATGTGACAATAATCTGCCGTATTCTTCATATGTCTGGGCTATGGGGTAGAGTGGCAAGATGGAAGCCTCTTCTTATAAAGAAAAGCATCCAAGCCTGGCTAAATTTTGCAAAAACACATTTAAAAGTCTCCCAAAAGCATGTAGGAAAATGTGTTATGGTGTGATGAAACTAGGGTTGAACTTTTTCGCCATAGTTCCAAAAGATGTTTGGCGCAAAAACAGTTAAGCATGGTGGTGGCAGCATCATGCTTTTTTTGGCTGTTTTTCTTCAGCTGGAACAGGGGCCTTAGTCAAGGTAGAGGTAATTATGAAAATTTCCAAATACCAATCAATATTGGCACAAAACCTTCAAGCTTCTGATAAAAAGCTGAGCATGAACAGGAATTTCATCTTTCAGCATGACAACGACCCGAAGCATACAACCAAATCAACAAAGAAATGGCTTCCCCAGAAGAAAATGTAAGTTTTGGAATGGCCCAGCCAGAGCCCAAACCTGAATCTCATTGAAAATCTGTGGGGTGATCTGAAGAGGGCTGTGCACAGAAGATGCCCTCGCAATCTGACAGATTTGGAGTGTTTTTGCAAAGAGTGGGCAAAGTCAAGATGTGCTATGCTGATAGACTCATACCCAAGAAGACTGAGTGCTGTAATAAAAGCAAGAGGGGCTTTAACAAAGTATTAGTTTAGGGTGTGCACACTTATGCAACCATATTATTTTTTTTTACTTCCCTCCACCTAAAAGATTTCAGTTTGTTCAACTCAATTTACATTTTTGGTTGTAACATGACAAAATGTGGAAAATGTCAAGTGGTATGAATACTTTTTCAAGGCATTGTGTGTATGTGTATATATATATATATATATATATATATATATATATATATATTGTGAGGGGGTTAGCTCGGCAGCGGGTATGTGTGACCCCCGGGATGGGCTCCCCACCCAAAAACAGGCCCAGCAGACGGAGGTTGTGGTTTTCAAAATCAAAAAGGTGCGGTTTATTTTCTATTTACAGTGACAAAAACACAGCAAGGCAAAAAAAACATAAACAAAATAAATCCTGGTCAACTTGACCTCTGACTAAACTTACAGGTTTCCTAACTAACAACTGGGATCAGCCTAGTGCTGTCCCAGTCCCTAAGTCCCTGGTTTTAAATGTCCAAGCAAAATATAGCCACACAGGCTTTCTCTCACCGCACAGGGGTTCACTCTCCCTAGACAGTCCACACAGGTCTGCTTCCAGGCATGAGCTACCATCTAATGAATCTGGGCTTTCTTATAGAGGCCTAAATGAGCTGACAAGGTTCAGCTGGACTCATCAACTCCCTGTCTGCACGACGCCCAGCCCTCTCCCTAGAGGTATGAGTCATCAATGAGCCCACTAGTCTCAGCTGGGCTTATACAACTCTCCACCTAGCTGTATAAATCGGCGTAAAGCCTGAATCTGGGCGAAATATATCTACCCCCCTGGATGCAACCAGGTGACTTTACCTTCCTGCTGTCACATACCCCCCCCTCTTGTTTTAACCTCGGGGTTGGAACACCAGCAATCAGGCATTCATGTACTCGAGACAAAGCATCCACATTCCCCATTTGAACGCCAGGGCGATGCTTTACTGTGAAGTTGAATTCCTGGAGGGCCAGGAACCACCTATTCACTCTTCTATTTGTTTCCTTGTTTTGAGCCATCCACTTTAACGGAGCGTGATCCGTTACCATGTCAAAGTGCCTACCTAGCAGGTAGTACCGAAGGGAATCTAGAGCCCACTTCACCGCTAAACACTCCTTTTCAACGGTGGCGTAATTTACCTCATGGGACTTCAACTTCCTGCTGAGGTAAATGACTGGGTGCTCTTCCCCGTTCCAGACCTGGGACAATACTGCTCCTAACCCCACATCTGACGCATCACTTTGTACGACAAAGTCTCTAGAGAAGTCGGGTGAGTACAACACTGGCTGGCTACATAAGGCTTGTTTCAAGAATTGGAATGCTGCCTCAGCCTCGGGGGTCCATTTAATCATGACCGACCCTTTCCCCTTCGTCAGGTTGGTTAGGGGCACAGCCTTAGAAGCAAAGTGGGGAATGAATCGCCGATAATACCCAGCGATTCCCAGAAAGGCTCGTACCTGCTTCTTGCTGTTGGGACGTGGCCAACTCTGGATGGCCTCGACTTTGTTGAGTTGGGGTTTTATTACTCCCCTCCCAATGGTGTACCCAAGATATTTGGCCTCCTCCTGCCCAATGGTACACTTCTTGGGGTTAGCCGTAAACCCTGCTTCCCGAACAGAGTCCAGGACTGCTTGCACTTTTGGCAGATGTGAGGCCCAATCTGTGCTATGGACAATTATGTCATCCAGGTAAGCCGCAGCATACTTCCGATGGGGCCTCAGCATCTGGTCCATTTTCCGCTGGAATGTGGCCGGCGCATTCTGTAACCCGAACGGCATTCTTTTATATTGGAACGCCCCGTCTGGGGTTACAAATGCGGTTTTCTCTTTGGCCGACTTGGCCAGGGGGATTTGCCAATACCCTTTTGTGAGGTCAAGAGTCGTCATGTATCGGGCTGTTCCCAGCCGGTCGATCAACTCATCTATACGTGGCATGGGGTAGGTGTCAAATTTTGTAACTTTGTTCAACTGACGAAAATCGTTACAAAATCGCCAGCTCCCATCCGGTTTAGGCACCAACACAATGGGACTAGACCAATCACTTTGGGACTCCTCTATCACCCCTAAGTTCAGCATTTTCTGTACTTCCTCCCGTATTGCCTCCCGTCGGGCCTCTGGGATCCGATAGGGTTTTAACTTCACCCTTTCACCGGGCGGGGTAATAATGTCATGCTCTACCCCAGATGTTTGTCCCGGCAGCTCAGAGAATACCTCCTTGTTGCGAAGCACAAACTCCTTAACCTCCTGTTGTTGGGGTTGTGACAAGGTGGCTGCGATTCCAACCTCAGGAATCACGCAACCAGTTTGAGCTGGTGACCAAGTGTCTGCGACTAGGGACTCTCTATCCCTCCAGGCTTTCAACAGATTAACGTGATAGATCTGTTCGGGCTTTCGCCTTCCTGGTTGTCTGACCTTGTAATTCACTTCGCTCACTTTTTCCATTATCTCGTAGGGGCCTTGCCATTTGGCAAGGAATTTACTTTCAACCGTAGGGACAAGTACCAATATCCTATCCCCCGGGGAAAAGGTACGGGTCTTGGCTCCACGGTTGTACACTCTCTGCTGTGCCAACTGCGCTTGGGCCAAATGTTCCTTCACGATGGGCATTACCTGTGCAATTCGATCTTGCATCAGGGCGACATGCTCAATCACACTCCTGTGGGGAGAACTCTCACTTTCCCAAGTTTCCTTGGCAATATCCAACAGCCCTCTTGGGTGTCTCCCATACAGTAACTCAAAGGGGGAGAATCCCGTAGAGGATTGGGGCACCTCCCTAATAGCAAACATCAAATAAGGAAGTAGACAGTCCCAATCCCTTCCATCTCTATCCACCACTTTCTTCAACATTTGTTTTAGGGTTTTGTTGAATCTTTCAACCAGCCCATCGGTTTGGGGGTGATACACAGATGTACGCAATTGCGTCACTTTGAACAATTTACAGAGCTCTTTCATAACCCGGGACATAAAGGGTGTACCTTGGTCCGTAAGCAGTTCTTTACAAATACCCACCCGGCTGAAAACAAGAGATAGCTCTTTGGCTATGGTTTTGGCCGAGGTATTTCTGAGAGGGATCGCTTCTGGATAACGGGTGGCATAGTCCATTATAACCAATATGTACTGGTGCCCCCTAGCGGACTTGATTATAGGACCTACCAAATCCATTGCGATTCTCTCAAACGGGACCTCAATGATGGGTAGAGGGACCAGCGGGCTACGGAAATGTGGCATCGGGGCCGACCTCTGACACACAGGGCAGGAGGAACAATAATTTTCTATGTCCTTCATCACCCCAGGCCAATAGAATCTCTGTAATACCCTCTCTCGGGTTTTCTCTGTCCCCAGATGACCTCCAAGAATGTGCCCATGGGCCAACTCCAACACCAACTTCCTGTAAGGTTTGGGCACCACAAGCTGCTCAACGGTTTCTTCTGCCCTTTTTGCCACCCGATACAGTAGGTCCTTCTCTACGCTGAAGTATGGGTAAGTGCCGGTATTATCTGGGTTCACTAACTCGCCATCTATTTTCACTACGTTTTCCCGTGCCTTTATTAGGGCGGGGTCTTTCAACTGTTCTGTGGCAAAGTTTTCCCTGTGAACCTCAAGATCAGAAAACTCCACAGACGGTAGGTTTTCGTCTGAGGAGGTGGGCTCCTCTCCAGTTTCTTGAGTCTCCCCTGCCAATACTGACAAGGGAAATTCCGGAGAGTCCTCACCACTCTCAGGGGAGTTCTGGCTATCACATTCCTGGTACATAGGGGCACCAGTGGGGGGCTCAGGATCATCCCACAGTTCCCAGAACTTCGGAAAATCCCTTCCCACAATGGCGTCATGCGGTAACTGAGATACTAAGCCCACTGGATGAGAGAGGGTACCTTTGGGGGTCTCGAAACACACTGTAGTCACTGGATACTCTCGGGTGTCCCCATGCACACAAATAACGGCTACCTTGCTATTCCCAGAGACCTCTGTTTTAACTAACTCAGCCTTTATCAGGGTCACAAGGCTACCTGAATCCAGCAATACCACAACATTTCTACCATTAATACACATTTTGCATAAATGTTTCTCAGTTCCCCGAATGGCAGTGCATGCGACTGTCGCACACAGCGACTGACGTCTGCCCGTCAGAAAGTCACACTGCATGGGTTCCTCCACAACCGGGCAATTTGCTGCAATATGTCCCGCTTGCCGGCAGCGGTAGCAAACGATCCTTCTTGCGGCCTCTTGAGCCGCTGATTTCCCAGGCTGTTCTCGCCAAACTTGGGGTAGAGCTCCCACCCTCTCACTCTCTCCACCCTCACCCCTTGGAATCCTCTTATCCGCCCCTGGGGATGGTCTGGTCTTAGGGTGGAAAGTCCGAGTGTCTCTGGAAGAGGCCGTCAGGTTCTCTGTAGCCAAGTATTTCTCCACACGATCCACAAGACCATCGGCCGTCTCTGGGTCTCCATGGCTTACCCACTTTTGGATGGCAGTAGGAAGAGCTCTCAAAAACCGATCCATTACAACACGTTCCACAATCTTTGGTGCGGACAAAGTCTCTGGCTGTAGCCACTTTCTGCTCAGGTGAATGAGATCATACATTTGAGACCTGGGGGGTTTTCCAAGCTGGAAAGTCCAGTTATGCACACGCTGAGCCCGGACAGCCAGGGTGACACCCAGCCTTGCCAATATTTCAGCTTTTAGCATCACATAGTCTTTTGCTTGGTTAGGCTCTAGGTCATAGTAAGCTTTCTGCGATTCACCAGATAACAGAGGAGCCACTAGTCCAGCCCACTGCTCCTCAGGCCACTTTTCTCTTTCAGCGGTCCTTTCAAATGTGGTCAAAAATACCTCTGGATCATCCTCTCCAGTCATTTTTGTCAATAAACGACTCACCCCAAAGGACGCGGTATTAGTGGGACGGCTTTCCTCACTGGTCTGCGGACGTTGCTGCATTACTGCTTCCATCTGTTGTTGTAGTCTCTGCTCTTGCTTCTGCAACAGGTCTATGAAGCGGGCCTCAGATTGCTGTTGGGCTTGTTGCTGAGCCTCCAGACTCTGTTGTAAAGTTGCAAGGCTCTGTTGATGAGCTTGCTGCTGGGCTGCAAGGCTCCTTTGCAAACCTGCATTTGTCTGCTGTTGATTGGCATTTGCTAGAGCCAGCTGTTTCAGTATCTCCTCCATGCTGGCTTAAAAAAAAACTGCCCGCATTCTCCACCAACTGTGAGGGGGTTAGCTCGGCAGCGGGTATGTGTGACCCCCGGGATGGGCTCCCCACCCAAAAACAGGCCCAGCAGACGGAGGTTGTGGTTTTCAAAATCAAAAAGGTGCGGTTTATTTTCTATTTACAGTGACAAAAACACAGCAAGGCAAAAAAAACATAAACAAAATAAATCCTGGTCAACTTGACCTCTGACTAAACTTACAGGTTTCCTAACTAACAACTGGGATCAGCCTAGTGCTGTCCCAGTCCCTAAGTCCCTGGTTTTAAATGTCCAAGCAAAATATAGCCACACAGGCTTTCTCTCACCGCACAGGGGTTCACTCTCCCTAGACAGTCCACACAGGTCTGCTTCCAGGCATGAGCTACCATCTAATGAATCTGGGCTTTCTTATAGAGGCCTAAATGAGCTGACAAGGTTCAGCTGGACTCATCAACTCCCTGTCTGCACGACGCCCAGCCCTCTCCCTAGAGGTATGAGTCATCAATGAGCCCACTAGTCTCAGCTGGGCTTATACAACTCTCCACCTAGCTGTATAAATCGGCGTAAAGCCTGAATCTGGGCGAAATATATCTACCCCCCTGGATGCAACCAGGTGACTTTACCTTCCTGCTGTCACAATATATATATATATATATATATATTCAGAAGCCATAAGGTTCATACCAAACACATTTAAAAGATAATTTAAAACAAGCTGGTCACATTAATTTTAAGAAAAAAAAAATATATATCTATATATATATAGTTATATCTATATATATTTTTTTTTTCTTCTTAAAATTAATGTGATCAGCTTGTTTTAAATTATCTTTTAAATGTGTGTGGTATGCACCTTATGGCTTCTGAATTTACTTCCTGCTTCATAGTGCTGCACTAATTATGCTTTAAATTTTCTAATAATTTCGTCTTCACAGTCTGTTCAGACTGCGTAAAAACTGTAAACTCTGTGGCCAAGTGATTTTATCATAGCAGTCACTCAACACGGATGATGCCCAAACTTCATGGTGCACAGCCATTAGATAAAGAGTCCACAATCTGTATGTACAGTCATCAACAAAAAGGACTAGTAAACAAATGTTTGCAATTCACATGTAAAAGTACTTACTAATAAGGAAATTTTCCTTTGGTTTCATAGTAGTTCTGAAGAGGACTACATAATCATCAGAAGTTGTTTATTTTTGAAACTGCACACACTCCACATTGGATGGTTTCCATCCATCAATACCAATGCCAAGAGGTTTTAGAAGACAGTGGTGTTCAGCTTTTGACTGTATTTTATCATTGTTCTTTTAATGCTTCCAATGACTGACTGTTTTTTTAAATATTATTTGCAATTGCACATTTTAATGCTACAAGGTTTGGGAGAGCAGTCAAATATCTCCAACAATAGTACAACAGAGAAAGCCTGTTCTATGTTTAGGAAATAAGAAAAAAATGCTTGAACTGTAGAGCCATCATAAGTCCACAGGAAGTAAACACTGAGCCATATACAGAATAATTTAGTATCTGAGTGATAAAAATGTTACAGCAGATGAGAGATGTCCTATCCTAAAACCGCATATCAGTAGACCATTACATTCAATTGTACTGCTGTCAATATCACTTGTAACTAAAACCATAGGTTTATCAACACATAGATGTAAACAATACAGTACTCATGCAGAAGATCAGATTTTTTAGTTTTTTCATATATGGGTTTTGTCATAAAGAATTGTTATAGGAATGCAAATATGTCCAGATAATGCACATGGGGACTCAATAAGGAGACAACACAATGATAAAAGGTGCAAATAAATAATGTATTAATAAATAATTATTTATTTTTTTGGGCATTTTAAATGGCCACGGTGTATCCAAGGGGTAACCTGATAATTACTATAATTAAATTAAATATGAAAGCCATCTTGGCTAATAATTAAAACAAGATTAACGGGGTCCATCCAGACATGCTGGACAACTACACCCCCACTGAATACACCATGACTTTAACAATAGGGAGGGCGGGTGGGCGTTGAGGTCCGGTTCAAACGGTCTGAGGCGCCCCACTCACTGGTCCCTTATATAAACTTTCTCCGCGCGGGCTTTTCGGTTACTGTAGCCGACCAATCCCCTTCAGATCCAGGTAACCAATCCCATGGCTGTTGCTGCCCAGGGAAATTGCTAATCTATCAACCTGGAAAATAAAGCACAATATCTGTGGTCCCCTTTGAACTCCCCCATGGTGGTCCAGCATATTGCTACGACCTTTCATTCTGCTATTGTATAAGAATTTGAGATATTAATTATGTGTGGTATTTCTATTTCTGTGCAGTTACACTTTTCTAGTAACCATAGATGTTTCAGTGATGCTCAGATTTTTGTACTTGAAGATGCATTACACAGATTACTTATGAAGTTAGAAAGAAATTTCAAATTGAACTATTTTGCCATTCACTGCATTCAGTCTGGAATCGGAAAACTGAAATTTGGTTCCTATGGGTTTGGGCACTTGACATTTTACCATTACACTTTGACCTGCCTTATTAAATCAACATTATAATTTTATGTCATAATATCTAACTGCACATAAAAGTTTTATAATGCTTTTCTTTTGTTCTATAAGAAAATGGAACTCCAGAAAAAGAACTGGCTGCTCTGAAAGTATAATGGGACCCATTGAGTGTCTTCCAGAGTTGATTGCAGCATGTGAAGGCAAAGAAGATATTTTCACTTCAATTGTAGAGCAGGACCTTCAAGTTGCACCCATTTCACAGGTAATCCTTTTGTTTCCTTTGCAGTGGCTCTAAAACTTGGGAATAGCTTATAGTTCCCACTAGGGAAAGTGTAACAATTGACCACTCGTGTTCAGAGGATAAAGACGTGTTCTCTTTCTAAATTGAGGCATCTGATTTAGCTCAGGAGACAAATACCTCACTAGTAAAGAGCTATGCTACTTCATTGCTACTCCTATACTGCTATTTGCTTGTATATGAAGTAGGGTGAACTTTGAACAGTACCAAAAAGTTGAGTATAAAACTGTGAATGTGTTACTGTTTTCTGATTTAGTAATATAACTCAGACTACTCATAGATTATCTCCAGCTGGTTCCACACATTAATGTCTCTCAAAGTTTAATCACAACTTATTTTGCCCCAGGTAATGGACGTTAACTGAATTGAATCAAAAATATGGACATCAGTTCTTTATTCCCTTTGATTACAACTGTAACATAAATTAAAGACACCTGCCAGAGTACCTTTCTCTCCAGTTTGACTAAGGTTCTAAAGTGGATCATTTGCAGTGACGTTCTTAGTACCTTTTCTGTTTTTTGTGTGATAGGTACACGTCGCATTGAGATTTTTTTTAACATTTCATAATTAATGCTTTCAGGTGCAAGAGACATCTTTGTTCAACACTGCATGGCCCAATAAACATTTGCTAGTGATGTGATTCTTTTATTGGTCATATTGCTTGTTGTAACAGTCCTTGCTATAAAGTATTAGTATTATTCCGTGTCCCAGGAGTAATGAATTAGGGTTCCCCCGTACAATGTAAATCTCTCCTCTAGCACAAGAGTGCCTGTCATCTGATGTCATGTGATGAGCATGGCTCCAAAGTTGTTTTGAAATACCATTTGAAAGGTTTTTGGGAGCCTACATTCTGTGTAAGACTGGGCAGAACACAAAGAAGCAACACTGTGGTGTGCCTGCATGGGCCCAGAAGAGGAACCCTTTGTTGATGGACTATGAAAGCTGATTTGGGGCTATAGAGCTGGAGTGCTCTACAACTATCAAGCTGAGGGTGGTTGAATTATTTCCCTTTGTCTTAGACCTCCTCTAATAGCCAGAAGCGATCAGTAAAGAAGTGCTGTGTAAAAGTCATTATATAGATAAGGGGGGCTTGCTGTTAGTGAAAAGTGAAGATCTGTTGCAGCCTAATGCTAGTTACATGCGGGGAGTTATTTTTTTTCATTCAACCCAGTGAATAAACCATACTTACTTTTCAATGTTAGTGCGGCAATCTCCACCACTGTGCTGTTGTGTTCTGACAGGGGGACTTGCCCCCGTGCCAGAACACACTGATCAGCACTCACAGCCGTTGGCTGCAAGCTCTAATTGGATGCTGGTTTTCCAGTATGCCTTTTCAATAAAACATAGTCGTTTAACCAGCTTTTGTCAGAAAGGCTGCTGTACACATAGGCCGAATGTCGGCCAGTTTCTGTTGAATCGGCTAATCTCAGGCACTATTCGGCCTGTGTGTACTAGCCTTTAGTGTTTCCCTAAAGACAGTGTCTGAATGTTGCTACTGGGAATCAAATGGGGCATCAATTAAAAGAAACCTCATCAGCTAGGGCTATTCACTAAAAGCCAAAATGCCCAATGCAAACTGACTATTACCATTTTACAGTTACTACCTCTGTGTAGTTGTGCTACCCAGAAGCAACTCAGCCAAGTAGCAATTGTGCATGTGCTCAATAACAAAAGTTTCCATTGGTCTACTCTTTTTATATATACTCTGTTTTATTTTTATTTTTTTTACATTTTCTCTAGAAACTGAATTGCACTGAAACCACATTCTCTTAGATTTCATATGGAAATGGTATTCATATTTAACTAGGCTTGTTAACCAACAAAGAACAGAGTTTATGGATATCCACTTCATTAGGTGCTTAATATGATATTGCTTACACTCATTAGAATGTTGTTGCTACACATTGAAATGTTTTCTCCACAGACTATTATGTGCTTTCCATTAAGAGCAAGCAGTTTAATCTAGAACCAGTTTATCCCTTGAGTGCATAAGGTTCAAAACTTTGTCAATATATACCCCCTACATTATGATTACATTGTTTTTTTTTTTGCATATGTTAAGCTTAAAAATCACTTGCGGTCAATGAATTCACAAGATATTAAAATGTACATAAATTGAGGAAGATTTATCAAGCAACTGTCAACACCATCAGACACACGTGAAGACAATTAGCAAGAGATTTGTACCAAGTTTTTGTGCGCTTGCAGGCACTGCCCATGCTAGCTGCGGCAGACAATTGAGACCATTTTGTGAAGATCTGCACCACATTTACTTTGGAATTTGCAAATATATTTCTTGAAAACACATATACCCTGAACCACTTGAGTCTCTGGGCCTTTTTCTCCTTAAATCCCCTTGAGGTCCAAAGGGTTTATTATATTTTGATGATACCTAATTTCAACACATTTGAAGTTTAACCTAACCTATTTAACATTGTTTTTTGGGGAACAAATAGGGCTTTACTTTGGCAGCCAACTTGGATACATATATTTTTGGTATATTTGATTTTATTGAGAATAAACGGTTAAAAAAAAAAAAACTTTTTCCCAAAGCAACATTCATAATTCGTGTACCCCCATAAATGTATCACAAAATGTAATCAAGAAAAAATTTAGTGTAACATTAAGGTCTAAAGGTAAGTTGGGTTGCCTTTTTTACAAGTTTTGCAATTGCAAAATATTTGACATTGCATTTACTTACTTGAGCATTTGATGCTGGTGCAGTAGATGCAAATGTCATCCAGATCATTCAACATCACTGTTGCAACCTGGGGATTAAGCTTTGGAGACAATATTTTATGCATATTTAGGATGTTATTGTTTTTTCTATTTTTTACACATTTTTTTTATACTCATTTCCTTCATGGTGGTTCTGGATGTGGTCTTTTGTGACCTGAGCCAGAATTTCCATGCGGATTAGCAGGAACAGATCACTAATAAAAGTCAATAGATCACAAGCAATAGGCCAGCAATAGATCAAAATAGCAGTGATCTGTTACTGCAAGAAGACACTGGACAGAGCTGTAACTCAGAGGAGGCATTATGTTTACAGCTGTCTGATATAATGCTCCTTTGAAGTGGTATGTAGTAAGATCTAATGTCCAGGAACAGATTGGTTTTGGCTTCAGGTTGGTGCTGGCGTCTGCCTATCACTGACAGCTGGAACGCCTATCCCTAGAAGCTGCCAGGACCTGAGAGAACCACTGAGTCTGGATGTGTTTTTAAAATGCGCTGGGACAAACAACAGCAGTAGAAGTCTGGCCAAAATGTTTTTTTAAATCATTATAGAAGCACCTATCAGGTTTTTAATTCACTGTCTACATTGGGATGCATTTTCTTACATCCTGCTTTTCTAATGGGCGATAGCTGGGAAAGAAAAAGGATATGAGTATATTATTGCATAGTGGTCCTATATATTGGTGACATATACATTTATTTATATTTAATTACCCTGATTTCTTGTACAAAAGTCACAGGGAACTGTAAGTTAAAGAAATTTTCCCCGGTGGGGTCAAAGACAGAAGAAACATGACTTAAAGCTGATCTCCCCAGCTCTATCCAAAACAATTTTTATTTTGCCTGGAGTATGGCTTTACAGGTTACAGAAGCTAAGACAGCTCTGGCACTTGTGTTCTTCATCTGTGTAGTGACTATATTATACTGTATGTGTATGTAGCAAAACTTTAGATTGTTTAGCAATCTTGTCACTTTCTTACCAACAAGCTTCATTAAGCACCTGTTGAAATCATTACCATTACTGCATGTCTTTTATATTTTGAATTATTTTAAATGAATTTGTATTATTGAGCAGTAGGATTTTTTTTTTCCTGAGAGACCGCATTCAAGTGGTTGATGGGGTTTGTTTACCATACAATTAAGGATTTGTCATGGTTAGCAATATTGACTGTTTGATTGATCATTCAATTTTGATAGAATCAATTTCACGGGATCCAACTTTGTACCAATATCAGAGAGTGAACAAATAGCATTTCAATAAAGCTGATTAAATGTGTGCATGTATAACTCATTTACCATAAATAATAAGAATAAAGGCAATTTGTGCAACTTGGAACACCGTTTCACTTAACACATTCCTGTTGCAGTGGAAGTTCGGCTCACAACAAGTTTCAAATGTGATGAAAATTGATAAGAACATTGTTATAATTAGTTCAGGGAGAACTCAGAAGTAAACTTACCTAATTTATTTGCATAAATTGTCATTCTGTTATCTTTCAAACCAAATGCAAATTGGCATCGTCTGATACAATGATGGTTATTTGGCTGAAAAGCCCTTCAATTTGCGTAGCAATCTGGTGCAGACTCTACTGTGAGGCGATCCCAGGTAACATCAAAATTCTGAATTATTCCAGAAATTAGCAGGTTTAAAGCATCAATTTAAGTGCTAATTGCAGTAGTAATGAGAAAAAGCAGTACTACTGCGAGATTTGCATCTTTTGCCACATCAGTATGCCTGCAACGGCTGCTAACTGGGAGAGGATTTGGCTGCTAATTAAATAATTGTATGCATGCTGGCGTCCTTGTCTGATTCAGTAGATGAAGATTAATCCTCAGATAAATATGTTTGGCTGGTGTTCATAGTACCTGCAAAAATAGCTAGTGTGAGCGTATATGGCATCTTTGTGCATTTACGCTGTCTGTTTTGATGTATGGGCAGATAGCTGCTACAGTGCAGCAGAGTAGAGCCATATCCATTTTACCGGCTTTTCACTTATTAACTGAAAGATTTCTTATTCCTCACACGTCATGTTTATGCCTGTAGATTATACTAATATAGTGTTACTTAATATTAATACCACAAGCACAAATTTGTTTATACATAGTAATATAATCTGTGTGTATAAGTGAAACTTAAGTATTGAACATTTCCAAATATATTCTATTTTTTTATCTCCTAGACTGTGTAATTTCCTTATATACACAACAATTTTTCATATTTTTTTTACGTGATAAACAACAAAAATGCTAACGTACACAGTGCAGACAGGTAGGCAAGACCTGCCCGCTTACATTGCTATTAGTCCATCACTATGATTTGCTATCCTACTGGCCAATAGGAATTTTCAAAAGGCATTGTAATGATAATGAGGTCTGACAACCCCAAACTGTCTGAAGAGAACGGGAAATCTTATTGCATATGGTGTTTATTAAAACAGTTTAGGCTAAAAGCATAGTAGGATACAAAAGTCCAGGATGTAGGATGTCTCTAGGCAACCGATTCTAAAATGATTCTAAAATGTGAAAAAACTGTTCTAATAGTTTTACCCAATGCAGCAATATCCACATGTAGGACACCCAGCATTAAGGTGATTTATTTTTCCAAAGCAAATACACTTTTGCACACTGGTACTGACTAGTATTCCTATATTTCTCTTCTCCCTCAGTTTCTCTCCATCAGTCAGCTAATGTGACCCCAGTGCTGAGGGAGAGGGGTAGAGGAGGGTCAAACAAAGATGCTGTGGAGGCAATAGACATCCTCTTTATCAACTGATGACATCATTGATTGGTATGATGTCATTGTCTAGAAAGTCATAATGGTTCATAATGAAAACCTATGGCTTTGTGTAACTAAAAGGCAGGCTTGATCCAGTTGCTGGTTTGTATGCAATTTTTTGGGCATTTTGCCAAAGCACCCCTGAAGAAACCTCAAGGCACCCCAGGGTTCCTAGGCACCCCGGTTGAACTAGGTTGCTGTATACCAAATGTAGAACATGTCTCACACATCTGTGAGTCTGTTTAGTTTTGCAAATTCTATAACTGAACTACCAGAACCAAACTCTATATGTAATCCATTATTCTTGCATTAATAGAAAAATATTCATTCAAAGTTGTTACAATATTGTACAATCAGTTAGACATCAAACATGTCTATATTACAAGGTTCCCAGGTTTATCAAGCTAATTAAACACATTATCTGGGGGGAGGCTCACAGATTTTTTGCAGTAGTCCCATAATTATCTGTGCCTAATTCAGGCAAGCATTTGCACCAGTGTCAGTAACATAATCAACACGTGTGGCAAATTCAGGTAGTTTTTACTACAGCCAGTTTAAGAACCTGTCTCAACTGCAGCCACAGATTCTTGAAGCATTACTACTAGCTCTCAGATTAGGAAACAGCCTGTAATGAAGAAAGCTAGCATACAGAGGTGTGCTAGTGTTCAGAGTGGGCTATGTCTGTACTGGGAAGCTGTCATGTATGTGACACCTTCCCTTACAGTACTGTACCCCAGCCCCATTTAGTTGTCAGGCAGGAGATTCCCCAGCCAAAATCTAAATGTAAATAAAGGTGATGTCATTAACCAAATATGGCAATGGCCATATTTGGGAAATAAATGGATGGGCAGAACCTGATGGGGAACTGAGATTAGTTCCCCATCAGGTCCACTTTAACTTTGATTGACATTACACAAGCAGTGAGCGAATTTGAAAGCTGCTATTGGTCTGAATAGCAGCTGTCGATCCGCCCACTACCGTGCATTGGCAATCAAAAGTAAAGCGCACCTAATGGGAAACTAGACTTTCAGTTCCCCATCAGGCTTCACCCAACCCCAGTACAAAACTTCTTGGCCCTCCACCTGTCAGTGTAATGAGCGCAGTAGCCAGTGAAGGAGGGTGGGAGTGCACTGTGGAAGAAGTATCCACTGTGTACACTTTGACCTCGGTGCACACATAGACAGATTTATCTACCTGTCTCTGACACTTTCGGGGCTCTACCCCAACATAATAAAAAAAAACTACAGCTGGTGTAAAATGCAGGCACTTGCAGTAGCTTAGACACCCTTTCAGTTTGTTTTCTAATTGCTGCTGTTGTGTTTTAAAAGGTAAGGCCCCATTCAGACGAAGCAGATCCACCCAAGCGGAATCCGCCTGCTTATCGTGGGATCACTCCACTGATCCCTGCTGAGCCGATGGATGATGGGTCCGTGTCCACTGCCCTATGCAGAGCAGACACGGACACAGCCTGTGCTCATCTATGGGGCGGTCGAATAGAAACAGACTGCATGCCCGTTCCCATCTGATTGTCATCCAATCTGCCGTATGGATGGCGAACGTATTGCCATGTCTGTTGTGAGTGGATTTTATCGGATTGGATGCCCAGCCGGTGTCAGCGAACACATGTCAGCTATTATTCACCACGCCATAGAGAACAATGGGTGGTCCGATTGGGTCCGCCTGAGAAACTGACGGGCGGACCTGATCAGTCTGCTAGTGTGAAAGGGGCCTAAGGCCAAGAGCTAGACATTACAAATTACTATGGGTGCATAGTTATTGTTTTTAATAACATAGAAGGAAGTGATCAAATATTAATCCTTGGAGAAAAAAATTCTCCCTGATCTCGTGTATTTATTCACAGTTGCTTACTAAAAGTATTCTTATACTATGATCTATAAAGCCAACTGATGGGCAAGAACATTATCTCAGTGGACGAGAAAGTGTATTTAAAATGCACCTGTGCCCAGACTACGAACATTTAACTATTTATATTCTTAACAAACAAAACCTTGTTAGGATTAACTTAACCTAAAACTAATGTTTTGAAAATTGAAAAAAGAACAGTGCAGTGGATTTCTGCAGCATTACAATGTCCTCTATAAGTTCAAGCCTGGGCATTGATTACAGGTTAAGGAGCTGAGATTCCTCTGTGTGGAGGTCTGGCTCTGGACACTTGACCAGTATCCCTGCACCAAGTGGCAGAATTTTCAGAGTCGCAACAGTCGCAGTTGCGACTGGGCCCTGTAATTCCGCCAAGTCCGGGGGGCCCGCAACCCGTCCGTGTACTCCGCCGCCCGTGTGAATGGCCCACCACCTGACTGTCACTCACTGACAATGTGTGCGGCGCGGACTGTGTGCTGTTCGTTCGGCCACGGGGCGTGCTTTCGTCGCTGACGGAAGACAGAGACAATGCAGAGAGCAGGGCAGCTGAAGCTCACTGACTGAGATTGTGGACCGCCTTTGCCCCCGCCTCCGCCTATCCAGAGACACAGAGATGTAGGGAGGCGGGGCAGAGTCTGAAAAATGAAGTCAGCAGACCCAGGCTCAGACCAAATGAGAGAAGGCAGGGGAGAAGCTTTCCACTCTGCGGCTGCGTGCGTGGCAGCGTGGAGTACCTTCCCGGCGTCTACCCAGGCATGAGGCAAGGCAGAGTGGCAGAATTTTCATCCTGGCGGGAGAAGACACACACAGTGACTCCGTCAGAGTGACCCACAGATCAGAATTCCCGGGGAATCGATTGATTGGCGGTAAGTCAATCAAGTGACGGAGCTCAGCTCAGCAATCGATGCCAACCTCCACCACCTGTGCCTCGTCTTACTAATCTTATCCCCCCACCGCTGATCTCATCATCCCTATCCCCCCCATTACTTCTACAAAAGAGGTGATGGGGGGGATAGGGATGAGATCAGTAAGAGGCACAGGTGGTGGTGGGAGAGGATGGCACCACCGCAGCCACCCCCCCTCAACTACCCCCGAAGCCACCCCCATCAAGTACCACCGCTGCCACCCCTCTCAAGTACCACCGCAGCCACTCCCCCTCAAGTACCACCGCAGCCACCCCCCCAAGTACCACCGCAGCCACCCCCCCTCAAGTACCACCGCAGCCATCCCCCCTCAAGTACCACCGCAGCCATCCCCCTCAAGTACCACCGCAGCCATCCCCCCTCAAGTAACACCGCAGCCATCCCCCCTCAAGTACCACCGCAGCCACCCCCCTCAAGTACCACCGCTGGTACTTGAGGGGGGGTGGTAGCAGTGATACTTGAGGGGAGTGGCTGTGGTGGTACTAGAGGGAGGTGGCAGTGGTGGTGCCATCCTCTCCCACCACTGATCTCATCCCTATCCCCCCCATTACTTCTACAACAGAGGTGATGGGGGGGATAGGGATGAGATCAGTGGTGGGGGGGATGGGATCAGTAAGAGGCACAGGTGGTGGTGGGAGAGGATGGCACCACCACTTCCACCGCAGCCACCCCCCCTTAAGTACAACCGCTGCCACCCCCCCTCAACACAAGCACTTCACTTCACTGATCCCATCCCTCCTCCCCACCAGCACTGTTACTGATCCCATTCCCCAGGTCAGATTTAATTGATCCTATGATTGCTTCATAGGATCAGCAACTGATGTATTGCTTCATTTATGTGAAATCCCTGGTGATATGGCCAGTCCCTCTTTGTACAACAAAGTCCCCCTTCATGATTTCTTGCATCGGGGGCCCTGAAGTCTCTAGTTCCGCCACTGCCTGCACCTCTGTGCACTTTGTAAAGTTTTACTTTGTGGACATCTGCATCATTGCTGGTACATGCACTGCAAAACTGATTCCATGTAAGTGGATTTTAATCTTTTTACTAAAAGTGGTTTTATGATTTTTACACTATGTGGCTCTTTTCCTCTCCTTGCTTGTGATAAACGTGGAATTTCCTGTTGATGAAAATGTGACCTGTCTGGGTGTCTTTTTCTCATCTTGTCCATGAGGAATGCTGAAATAGCTACAGGGAGAACTGTGATCCATAGCAACCTGGGTGACAACATAAGCCTATTTTGATCTGTCTGATACATATTAGTTTAGGTGAAATCTAGAAGGTGAGTGCATTTTCACATTAGGAAGCACATGTGATATGCACTGTAATTTGCAAAGTATCTGAATATCTGCACTATTTCACGTGGAAGTGGACCGAACACATTATATTTTAACATATTGATTGTTTGAACACTTTACCCACTTCACGCAAATCGCCGTACCTGTACGTCGGTGCTTTGATGCTAAATACCGGGGTTATGGCAGCAGCTAGCTGTCATAACCCCGGTATTTTCAGAACCGGCGTGCAGTTCTCTTTAGGATAAAAGTGGCACCCTCTCCCGCCACGCTCTGGTCGTCTTCACCGCTAACCGGAGCCATTTTAGTGTAAATATGAGATCTGAGGTATTTTTGACTGCAGATCTCACATTTAAGAGGTCCTGTCATGCTTTTTTTCTATTACAAGGGATGCTTACATTCCTTGCAATAGTAATAAAAGTGATCCAAATTTTTCTTTTTTAAAAATACAGTGTATAAATAAAAAGTAAAACAAAAATATATATATTTAACCACTTGCTTACTGGGCACTTAAACCCCCCTCCTGCCCAGACCAATTTTCAACTTTCAGTGCTGTCGCACTTTGAATGACAATTGCGCGGTCATGCAACACTGTACACAAATAAAAAAAAAATCCCACAAATAGAGCTTTCTTTTGGTGGTATTTGATCACCTCTGCGGTTTTTCTTTTTTGTTAAAAAAAATTAAAAAGACCAGATTTAAAAAAATATATATATATATTTTTTCATATTTTGTTTTAAAATTTTGCAAACGGGTAATTTTTCTCCTTCATTGATGTACGCTGATGAGGCTGTACTGATAGACGGCACTGATAGACGGCACTGATAGATGGAACTGAGAGGTGGCACTGAATGGCATTGATAGGTGGCACTGGTGGGCACTGAAAAGTGGCACTAATAGGTGGCATTGATAGTTGGCACTGATAGCTGGCAGTGATGGGCACTGATGAGTGGCAGTGATGGGCACTGATGAGTGGCAATAATGGGCACTGATCGGTTACACTGATAGGCAGCATTACTAGGTGGCACTGATTGTCATCACAGGTTCGGCATTGATAGGTGGCACTTGTGGGCATTGATAGGTGGCACTGCAGGCATTGATAGGTGGCACTGTGGGCACTGGCAATGTTATTGGCGATGGATCTACACCGGGGGGGGACATTGTTTATTTTTAACAAGGTAACTGTCAAAAACTGTGTCTGTGTTTTTATTTCTTTTTGACTCTTTTTTTGCTGAATGAGTAGTGGTACAATGTATCCCATATTCATTCACATAGGAGGGGGTCTGAGATCTGGGGGCCCTCTTGTTAAAGTGGACTTCCAGTTTCCGATAAGCCCCCTGCCTGCAAACCCCCACAACTACAGCCCAGGGTTGTGCGGAAGAGACCCTTATCCACATTGACCCTTTTCCCCATAACAAGGTGCTTTAGGGTAGAGACCCTACCCCCCACCCCAAAGCATCCCCCCATGTTGAGGTCATGTGGCCTGGTATGGTTCAGGAGGAGGGACGCTCACTTGTCCCCCACTCCCCTTTCCTGGCCTACCAGGCAGCATGCTCCGATGAGGGTTTGGTATGGATTTTGAGGGGGACTCCATGTGGTAATTTTTTTTTTTTTTTACATTTTGGCTTGGGGTTTTCCTTAAAATCCATACCAGACCCAAAGAGCCTAGTATGGATTGGGATGGACCCCCACACTTCTTTTTTTTTTTCACTTTTTTGTATTGCAAGCAATGGGGAAAGCCTGCTGACAGCTGATGACTCATCCGCCATGAAGGAAGCCATGGCCGGCTTTCCAGCCCGCTCCTTCACTGTTTGTTAAGGACGCTGCCGGACCCGATTCTTAAAATTGCAGCTACTAAACATAGCTTACACACTAGGCTAAACACTGCTAAACGGCAGTAAAAAAACACTAAAACATAAGCGTTTTTTGTCTGGCATTTTTATACCAGTTTTTAGCTTTCTAGTGTGCATTAAAGCCCAAAGGTAGGGAGTATTTTTAGCATTGTTTATTTTCACTGTTTATTTTTTTCACTGAGTGTGAGCGGCTTAGAGTCTGGTTTCTAAAGACTCCTTTTATCAGTTTTTGATAAGAGGTATTTGATAAAACTAGTGTTTGTTTGCATTTTAAGGCTAGCAGACTGTCAAGATCTGCTCTCCACAGAAAACAATTTAGATTTTACTGCCTCTGTTTTGAACTTTGAGGTTACATTTCTTCACAATGCCTATAACTACAGAGGTACTTGTATTTAAATGCTATTACTGCTTGTTCACGATATGTGCATAGTGTATACATGTGTGCATAGTCTGGGCACAGACTTTGAGGTGATATCCCAATATATTCTGGGGCCTTCTACAATACTGTAAACACCCCAGTTGTCACCCAGAATCCGCAAAAAGATGCCAGGCCCAGTAATGCTGATAAACCATTTTACCCAGCAGTGGTCCCCAAGGTCTTCTATGGTAAGGTGGCCAGCTACTTTTAGGCAGTTTTTTTTTAAGGAGAAATACAAGCAGTGGGAGACCTGCTTTTGCATGTCCTTATCACTATGCTGTATCAGCTTCAGATATTCTCCCTCAGCCTTAAGCCTCGTACACACGGTCGGACTTCCATCGGACTTTTCCGTGGATTTTTGTCCAAACAGAGTTGGCCGGGCACACCCATAGCATACACACCACAGGACTTTTCTGCAAACTTTCCCAAAACTTTTTGCAACATCACATGGTTTTTCTGCTCTTTACCACCACCCTTTGGTCAACTTCTGCTATTGTTGGTTGATTTTAACATTAGTTGTTTTGTCCATCGGACAAAAGTCCTATGGTTTTCTGTACACACGGTAGGACTTTGCTCCATCGGACTTTTGTTGGGCAAAAGTTTGTCCGTTTGCAGACCCAACTTTTGTCCGATGAAAACAAAACCAAACGAAAAAAAGTTTGTCCGATGGAGCGTACACACGGTTGGATTGTTGGTCCAACTTGCTTAAAATGAAGTTTGTTGGGCAAAAGTCAGATCGTGTGTACGGGGCTTTAGCTGCTGCTGAGATTTAGTGCAGGCATAATTCAGGAAGGTACTCTTTTCTGTGAGGAAAAGGGACCTGCTACCATATGGTGTTTGATCATGTCTTCCACTCACCGGTCCTCATTATTGCTTAGGCTTAACTCTTACACGGCTCATTTATCACAAGAAATGCTCAGATTAATCGCTTCATTTGCAAATTTTAAACTACGCATATGATTGTTCATAGATAACAATGTTATTGTCCATTCCTTCTGACCTGCATTATTGGATGATGGTTGTCTAATATTTATGGGTGCCTTAAAGAACAGTAACATTAGCTTTAAAATAGGGTTACGTAAATAGTATCAGTTTCTGCAAAGAATCTAATACCATTTGATGGGATGTATTATGGCATGTTTATATGTGATATGTTTATATCCCTTTAATTTTTGTAAAGAAACATTGATTCAATGTATATTAAATAGACATGTGCTTGTTTGGATGTTACATCTGTTAGTCACTTTTATTTGCATTCTAAACCTGAGATTTGCATATACAGCCTTTTCCACTTGCTCTTTTAAATCTCATTTCAGGCCTGGAACTTTGTGTCAAATCTTCCAGTGATTGATGTTCAGCTGAGCATTAAAGGATGGTGGGAAGATGCAATCCAAGCACAGAATGAGCTCCCCATTCCTATTATACTTCCAGGGGCTCAGGAGAAAAAATGGAACACGTTACATGCTGATCAGGAATATGTGCTGCTAGTAAATCTGTACAGGATTCGTACAGGATACAAAAAGGTAAAGAGCTGGTAACCTCAAATTTATCAGGAATTATTGTTCAGATTTTTTTTAGTCATGATAAACTGCACACCAAGATATCAATATTCTTTTTGGTAGGCAGTATGCTGCAATCGATTGCTTTGATTTTTATTTCTAAGGACACCTGGCATTTACTTTTTTTTTTTTTCATTTAAAGGCATTTAGCCATTTTTGTAGTTACTGAATCAAATGCATCCATGAAAAAAATCACCTTGTCTCGACCCAATAAGCTACTTTAAGTATATTAATATATTTTTAGGGAAGACCTACATTCTGTTGGATGCACTTAGAATATATTTTGGACCCACAAAAACAAATAAAAACAAAACATGTTTTACAGTACCTGTAAACAACAAAAAGTGTCTCGCAAAGTGTGAACTGCGGGTAGAAAAACCCTTTCGTGCCACTGTTAGGAGTATTTTTGTCTGCATGCTGATGCCACTACCCTTTGATTGCATGTTAACTTAACCAAATCCGGTCAGCAGCTACTGTCTAATAACCGTGGCTAAATATATTCCCTGAGCAGCACACAGAACATTTGCTTCTGCTCCCACCCCCAGAGTGCAATAAATATGTCAAGGGAAGGGGGGGGGGGGGTTCACATTGTAGATGTGCACTGGCTTCCGGGCACAGTGAGAAAAAAATGCCTGCACAGTACTTGCCTGTTGCCTGGATATCACTATCCTAAGGTGGCAGGGTCTAAAGTATGCATCAAATTGAAATAAAAAGGCATCTTGTTATTTGAATATTTATGTGCATAAAACTGTAAAATTAGCAAAGGGATTGCTGCAGCAATCCATGTTTCAATTATGCTGCAAGGATGCCACATGCATTGTTGCAGCATAGTATATACAATACTGCATAAATCACCTAAGCTGCATCAGTACATGTGCCATCTGAGCTGTAACAATCAATTGGCACTGAATGCTTGTTTTTATAGATTTTTTTGTTTTCAGATGAATACTTGGCTGTGCCCTTGTACTGATTGTGTCTGCGGACATGTTTTTGGCAGTGTCAGTTCTGTACTAATTGTGGATGCAGACATGTTTATGGTTGCATCAGTATAGTACTGATTATGTCAGTAGATTACTGAATTTGTCTGCACACGTTTCTGTTTTTCTTGGTACAGTACTGAATGTATCTGCAAATATGTTTCTGGTTGTGTCAATATGATTCTGATTGTGTCTCTGTAGAAGGTTTCTAGTTAACATTTACCATACATATAACTAAGCATAAGAGACTGAATTGTTTGTTTGCATTTTTTAGTAGCTCTTAGTCCGTAGGAGGTCTGCCATGCAGAACAGTCTTCAGTATATAGGTTTATGGCTGTGTTGTGCCATAAAGTAAATTTTTTTATGGCTGGGGGTAATACAAGTTTAACTATTTTCAAAGGAGGCATGACAGAAAAAGTTTAAGAACCACTGACATAAGGGTATGTTTGGTTGACCTGGCTTTTTACAGTCTGATCAGGAAATTATGTCTCATAGTCCAGCCTGCATGGTGAAACAATGGATGTGCCAGGATTTTCCAAGCCAATTGTTATTATTTTCTCCTGAGTAGGGATGAGCTTCGAGTTCGAGTCGAACTCATGTTCGAGTCGAACATTGCCTGTTCGCCCGTTCGCCGAACAGCGAACAAATTGGGGTGTTTGCGGCAAATTCGAAAAATCTATGGGAGAAATCTAAAGTGCTAATTATAAAGGCTTATATGCAAGTTATTGTCCTAAAAAGTGTTTGGGGACCCGGGTCCTGCCCCAGGGGACATGTATCAATGCAAAAAGAAGTTTTAAAAACGGCCGTTTTTTCGGGAGCAGTGATTTTAATAATGCTTAAAATGAAAAAATAAAAGTGAAATATTCCTTTAAATTTCGTACCTGGGGGGTGTGTATGATATGCATGTAAAGTGGTGCATGTTTCCCGTGCTTAGAACTGTCCCTGCAAAAAGTGTCATTTTTGAAAGAAAAAAATGCATTTAAAACTGACTCGCGGCTATTAATGAATTGTCGGCTCCCGGCAATACATACAAAAGTCATTGATAAAAATAAAAAAAAAAGCGTGGGGGTTCCCCAGAATTCAATTACCAGGCCCTTCAGGTCTGGAATGGATATTAAGGGGAACCCCGCCGCAAATAAAAAAAAATTGACGTGGGGTTCCCCCAAATATCCATTCCAGGCCCTTCAGATCTGGCATGGATTTTAAGGGGAACTCCACCCCAAATTAAAAAAAAATGGCGTGGAGTCCCCCTAAAAATCCATACCAGACCCCTTATCCGAGCATGCAACCTGGCCGGCCGCAGGGGAAAAGGGGGGGACGAGAGAGCGGCCCCCCCTCCCTCCTGAACCGTACCAAGCCACATGCCCTCAACATGGGGAGGATGTCCCCATGTTGATGGGGACAAGGGCCTCATCCCCACAACCCTTGCCCGGTGGTTGTGGGGGTCTGCGGGCGGGGGGCTTATCGGAATCTGGAAGACCCCTTTAACAAAGAGGACCCCCAGATCCCGGCCCCCCCCCCTATGTGAATTGGTAAGTGGTACATTGTACCCCTACCATTTCACGAAGAAAGCGTAAAAAAATGTTTAAAAAAACACACAAACACCTTGAAAAAGTCCTTTATTTAAAAAAAAAAAAAACAAAACATTCCAGCGGTGAAATCCAGTGTCCCGCGGCGATCCCGATGTCCAGCGCTGTCCGTCATTGGTTGTGCCTGAGCGGACCTGATGGGGAACTCCCTCTCAGTATTTTAAATGTATAGACCCGCCCCTTCTAAAGTTCCCCATCAGGTCCGCTCAGCGGACCAGATGCGGAACATGAGAAGGGGCGGGTCTATACATGTATTACCAAAGTGAGAGCAGTTCCCCATCAGGTCCGCCTCCTCGGTATGTCAGACCCGCCTACGTCATTGGCTTGAGCGGGGAACTTCCTTCACTATGTAAATTTAAATTTACATAGTGAAGGAAGTTCCCCGCTCAAGCCAATGACGTAGGCGGGTCTGACATACCGAGGGGGCGGACCTGATGGGGAACTGCTCTCACTTTGGTAATACATGTATAGACCCGCCCCTTCTCATGTTCCGCATCTCGTCCGCTGAGCGGACCTGATGGGGAACTTTAGAAGGGGCGGGTCTATACATTTAAAATACTGAGAGGGAGTTCCCCATCAGGTCCGCTCAGGCACAACCAATGACGGACAGCGCTGGACATCGGGATCGCCGCGGGACACTGGATTTCACCGCTGGAATGTTTTTTTTTTTTTTTTTTAAATAAAGGACTTTTTCAAGGTGTTTGTGTGTTTTTTTAAACATTTTTTTTACGCTTTCTTCGTGAAATGGTAGGGGTACAATGTACCACTTACCAATTCACATAGGGGGGGGGGCCGGGATCTGGGGGTCCTCTTTGTTAAAGGGGTCTTCCAGATTCCGATAAGCCCCCCGCCCGCAGACCCCCACAACCACCGGGCAAGGGTTGTGGGGATGAGGCCCTTGTCCCCATCAACATGGGGACATCCTCCCCATGTTGAGGGCATGTGGCTTGGTACGGTTCAGGAGGGAGGGGGGGCCGCTCTCTCGTCCCCCCCTTTTCCCCTGCGGCCGGCCAGGTTGCGTGCTCGGATAAGGGGTCTGGTATGGATTTTTAGGGGGACTCCACGCCATTTTTTTTTTAAACTTGGGGTGGAGTTCCCCTTAAAATCCATGCCAGATCTGAAGGGCCTGGTAATTGAATTCTGGGGAACCCCCACGCTTTTTTTTTTTTTTTTTCTCAATGACTTTTGTATGTATTGCCGGGAGCCGACAATTCATTAATAGCCGCGAGTCAGTTTTAAATGCATTTTTTTTCTTTCAAAAATGACATTTTTTGCAGGGACAGTTCTAAGCACGGGAAACATGCGCCACTTCACATGCATATCATACACACCCCCCAGGTACGAAATTTAAAGGAATATTTCACTTTTATTTTTTCATTTTAAGCATTATTAAAATCACTGCTCCCGAAAAAACGGCCGTTTTTAAAACTTCTTTTTGCATTGATACATGTCCCCTGGGGCAGGACCCAGGTCCCCAAACACTTTTTAGGACAATAACTTGCATATTAGCCTTTATAATTAACACTTTAGATTTCGAACGTTCGAGTCCATTGTATTTAATAGGGTTCTAAAGTTTACACGAACATTTTGTCTGTTCGCAGGTTCTGGTGCGAACCGAACAGGGGGGTGTTCGGCTCATCCCTGCTCCTGAGACACCTGAAGAGTTTCCCTCTCTCTGGGCAAAAATATATAAATTCACCCAATGTAATATCACTTGTCATAACTATCACTTAGTTGCCGAATCATGCTTAAATGGTCAGCCACCATCTGAATTCTGTAGGCACCTTCAGTACAATTCCTAAGAGGTTTATGGCAGTAACAGGCTATGTCACTCAATAAAGATCAATTTGTAAATAGATAGAAAACTGGCTAAAAAAATAATTCAGAGAGTAGTGGTTAATGATTCTTACTCTGAATGGTCTAAGATTATCACTGGTGTACCCCAAGGTTCAGTGTTGGAACCCTTACTTTTTAATATCTTTTTAAATGATATTGGGTCTGGGATTAAAAGTACCATTTCTGTCTTTGCAGATGACACCAAGCTATGTAGTGGAATAACATCCTTACAGGATGTCTCCAATTTACAAGCCAACCTCAATGCACTAATTGGGCAACTACGTGGCAAATGAGGTTTAATGTTGATAAATGTAAAGTTATGCACTTGGGGGCTAAGAATATGAATGCAGCATACATACTAGGGGGAGTACAACTGGGGAAATCCATAGTGGGGAAGGATCTGGGGGTTTTGGTAGATCATAAGCTCAATAATAGCATGCAATGCCATGCTGCGGTTTCCAAAGCAAGCAAAGTCCTTTTCTTTATCGTACATCACGGGACACAGAGCGGCATAGTAATTACTATGTGGGTTATAGAGCTTACCTTCAGGTGATGGACACTGGCACACCCAAGACAGGAAGTCCCCTCCCTATATAACCCCTCCCATATCGGGAGTACCTCAGTTTTTTTGCCAGTGTCTAAAGGTGTTGGTCACGGTTAAGCATGTATTCAAGTTAGCTCTGCGTATGGTCTTTGAGGCCTAAAGGCGAGCTATTCCGGATCCGTCCAAAGTGCTACAATGCCAAAATGGACGGTACCCGGGCCTCGGGGAAGAAGATGTGGACCATCTAAGAGGTTTGGCCTGTAATGCCTCTCTTAGGAGGGCTGGACCCTGGGATCCAGTACTCTGGTCAGACCCAATACCAAGAGGTTTTCTGGCAGGGTGCTGTACAGGTCCAGGGGAGTGGTGTTCCTTTCAGTAGGACCCCGGTCCCAGAAGGTCAAATGACGTTGCACTCCAAAGGGGCGAAGTTTGGGCTGTCTGTTCCGAACAGGGTCCTGCGGCAGGGACAGGTAAGTGAGGGTCCCTGATGAACTTGGTGCAGCAGGGACCCTTCAAAACTAATGTGTTTGCCTGTATTTTACCTACATGGTATATTTCCCACTGTACCTGATGCCTAAAATATCTTTGATAAACCTGAAATTTATTTTTCTTATGGTTCTATTGGACATTATGTAATACCCCTGTTTGGCCACAGGAGGGAGATACTTGAGAATGTCTATATAGTTGGACATACCTTCTATAAGTGTAATGCCTAGACAGATGGAGGAGCATTCTTCTATGTACAAGCTCTGCAGTACCCATCTGTAAAAATGTTACCATACCTGCTAGGGGGACCTGAAAACAGCGTTCTTAGTACATGGCGCTGGGGTCTCCCTCTATAGTGTCAGCTAGGCTCCAATGTAAAACTGCAGCTCCCTCCTGCTCCTCTCCATTCCTTCCAGGGAGCGTTTCTTGCGCGCTCGCATTGGCGCGTGCACATTGGCGCATGTGCGCATTGACGCGCACGCGTGCCCGGCATGCTTCTGCGCATGTGCGGGCGTCCTCTGCTTTAAAAAGACAGCCTCTGCGAGACATGCTGTAAGAGGACGGACACATCAGCAGAGCTCCTTGTGACATTTATTTTTGATATTATATTGGGCACACTTACAGGTGGTGATACAAGTATCCCCAAGGCACATTAGTTTAGTCACCTGACTAGCTCTCATAGCAAGCTTGTACGCTAGACTATAGCTAGTGGTGGGTGCATTTTTGGCTGTAAGTCCTTAGCTTGAGCTAGGACTATGCCTTGCAAGGGCTCTGGGAGTAAAAATCCTAAGGGGCTCTGAGGATCTAGGGCTTGCTCCTACTGATATATCCTCCCCTGATAAATCAGCGGTAGTTACCCGAGGGGAGCCATCAGGAATGCTAGGTGCTGCGGCTGCCCTCAGTTCACCTGCTCCCGTGTATGTGACAGAGGAGGCTTTTACCTCTGCTCTGGGAGGATTAGAACAAAGATTGGTGGCATTAATCGCTTCCTCCCTGCCGGGAAAAAAACGCGCCAGATCTCTATCTCCACCGTTAGAGTTGTTAACAGCAGAGCAATTGTCTCAGGATGAAATTGATCTTCCTGCAGGAGATCAGGAGGATGATGCAGCCTCGGAGGAATCTACTTTAGAGGAACCATTTTCAGCCTCTCAGGCTGAAAAATTGTTAGTTCAGTCTTTAACAGACATGGTTCGGTCAGCTTTCAAGCTGCCCCTTTCAGAACCAGCAACTACATCGGTTTCTTCATTGGGCTCTTTGAAAGCCCCACAGGCTAATGGTTCCTTTCCAGTGCATCCATTGTTAGAAGGTCTCATCTATAAGGATTGGGAACATCCTGATAAATTGTTCCTTCCTCCCAAAAAGTTTTCTGTGGTATATCCTATGGAGGAAAAGTTCACCAAAAAATGGAGCCTTCCTACTGTGGACGCTGCCATCTCTTCTGTGAACAAATCCCTGACCTGTCCAGTGGACAATGTACAGATGTTTAAAGATCCAACAGATAAAAAGTTGTAAGCCCTATTAAAGACTGCTTTTTCTACAGCTGGTACTGTAACTCAGCCTGCAGTGGCAGCCATTGGCATCTGTCAGGCCTTGAAAGACCAGATGAAGCTGGCTTTAAAAGACATGCCAGCTCAGCAGGCGCAGGATTTAGCAGATCTACCTAGGGCTTTATGTTTTGCGGTTGACGCCATTAAAGATTCAATTCATCAGGCCTTACGCTGGTGTTGGTACACATGCGTAGACTCCTATGGCTGAAAAACTGGTCAGCCGAGACTCCCTGTAAAAAGCTCCTGGCTGGATTTCCATTCCATGGGGAG
Organism: Rana muscosa; assembly: GCA_029206835.1. NCBI lineage: Eukaryota > Metazoa > Chordata > Amphibia > Anura > Ranidae > Rana > Rana muscosa. The sequence goes on from CM055122.1 coordinate 527,935,855, forward strand.
TGGTTATTTGGCGAGGACTTGGATAAATACATCCAGAAAATCTCCAGTGGGAAGAGTACCCTTTTACCTGTTAAAAGGAAATTCAGGGGCCCTGCCTTCAAGCGGCCCACCTCGCCAGTCCCAGGAACTTCAGCCTCTAAGCAGTTCCGACGGCCTCCCTGATCCAATCCTGGAGGGAGAGCTCAAGGACAGCCACAGGGTAATAAAAAACCCTGGAACTGAAGGAATACTAAACCAGCCCCCAAGTCGGCCTTATGAAGGGTCGCCCCCACTCAGACGAGTGGGGGGAAGACTTCTGTTGTTTTCAGGGGCTTGGCGAGAGACGATCCAGGACAGATGGGATCTCTCTACGGTATCCTTGGGATACAAGTTGGAGTTAGAGGAATTTCCTCCTCCTCGGTTTATAACATCGAACGTCTCAAAAGATCCAATAAGGAGAAGATTTCTCCTTTTGACGTTAGACCGACTATTATCCCAAGGGGTAATTGTGGAGGTTCCGGTAACAGGAACAGAGGTTGGGATTTTACTCAAACCTCTTTACCATTCCAAAGCCCAACGGAGATGTAAGACCCATACTAGATCTCAAGGGTCTAAACAAATTCCTAATCGTCAAATCGTTCCGTATGGAATCAATTCAGTCAATAGCCGCCTCCCTACAAGGGGGAGAATGGTTGGTGTCCATCGATATCAGGGACGCTTATTTACATGTTCCTATATTCCCCAGTCATCAAAAGCTTCTACGCTTTGCGGTGGAACAGCGCCATTATCAGTTTGTGGCGCTACCCTTCGGGTTGGCCACGGCTCCGCGAGTGTTCACAAAGATCTTGGCCCCTCTGTTGACCGACTTAAGAACTCGGGGAATATCTATAAGGGCCTACCTGGACGATCTATTGATAATAGATCAGTCGGCTTCCAACCTAAGGGTTACTGTACACAACACGGTACAATACCTGGAATTCCAGGGCTGGGTCCTAAATCTGGACAAATCGGCCTTGCAGCCAGCAAGAAGACTCGAATATTTAGGCTTACTCATAGACACAGACCAAAGAAAGGTTTTTCTGCCTCAGGCAAAAATCTCTTCCTTAAGAGAACTAATTCAAGTGATCTGTGCAAAGAGACAGCCATACATTCGTCTTTGCATGCGGTTGCTGGGAAAGATGGTAGCCTCATTCGAAGCAGTTCCGTATGCTCAATTCCATTCAAGGAAATTGCAGAACGCCATCCTATACGCCTGGAACAAAAAGGTTCAAGCCCTAGACTTCCCAATGTCCCTGGCGTCGTCAGTACACAGGAGTCTATGTTGGTGGTTGGTACCCAAAAATGTACAAAAGGGAAAGTCGTTCATTCCAATCTCTTGGAGGGTAGTAACTACGGATGCCAGCCTTCTAGGCTGGGGGGCAGTACTGGAGCAATTTTCACTCCAGGGAAAGTGGTCGAATATCGAGAAGACCTTGCCCATCAACCTGCTGGAAATTCGGGCGGCACGGTTGGCCCTGGAAGCATGGACTTCCAAGCTACATGGGTCTCCTGTCAGGATCCAATCAGACAATGCCACAGCTGTGGCATACATCAATCACCAGGGGGGCACCAAGAGCGGTGCGGCCCAGAAAGGGGTGAATCATATCCTGATATGGGCAGAAAGACATGTCCCATGCATATCCGCTATCTTTATTCCAGGAATAGAGAATTGGAAAGCAGACTTCCTGAGTCAGCAGCAGTTATCCCCAGGGGAATGGTCTCTTCACCCCGACATCTTTCAGACAATATGTCAGAGATGGGGGACACCAGATGTAGATCTATTGGCATCCAGGTTCAACACGAAATTGAGCAGCTTTGTGTCCAGAACAAGGGACCCGCTCGCTTGTGGATCGGATGCACTGGTGTTCCTGTGGGATCAGTTCGCACTAATATATGCGTTCCCTCCGCTGCAGCTACTACCTCGACTCCTCCACAGAGTCAGGATGAAAAGGAGGCCGGTTATTATGGTAGCCCCAGCATGGCCTCGGAGATCTTGGTATGCGGAAATTGTAAGAATGTCTGTGGGCAAGCCTTGGACCCTTCCGCTTTGGCCAGACCTGCTCACGCAGGGTCCGATATACCACCCTTCTTTACAAACTCTAAATTTAATAGTCTGGCTATTGAATCCCACATTCTAAGAGAGAGAGGTCTCTCTAACACAGTGGTGTCTACGATAATCAATGCTAGAAAGCCAGTATCTAGACATATATATTATAGAGTTTGGAAGGCGTATGTGGCATGGTGTGAAGCCAAGAAATGGCATCCTCGGAAGTACGTCATAGGCAGAATACTTGACTTCCTACAGTGGGCTGTTGTCAAAAACCTAGCCTTAAGTACTATTAAGGGACAGGTTTCGGCCTTATCGATATTTTTTCAAAGGCCACTAGCTACACATTCGCTAGTAAAGACCTTCTTGCAGGGTGTGACTCGTATCAACCCACCAGTGAGGTCTCCCATATGTCCATGGGACTTAAACTTGGTTCTATCAGTTCTTCAAAGACAACCTTTTGAACCATTACTCCACATTCCTTTAGTGCTCCTCACCAGGAAATTAGTGTTCTTTGTAGCTATATCCTCAGCCAGGAGGGTATCGGAATTAGCAGCTTTGTCTTGCAAGGAGCCATATTTGATTATCCATAAGGATAGAGTGGTTTTACGTACACATCTAGCCTTTCTTCCGAAGGTCGTGTCAAGTTTTCATTTGAACCAAGATGTGGTTCTTCCTTCCTTTTTTCCCCAAACCTAGTTCGGTGGATGTAGTAAGAGCAGTTAAAGCCTATCTTAAAGCTACTGCTATGATTCGGAAAACTGATGTTTTATTTATTCTGCCAGAAGGCCCCAGAAGGGGCCAGGCAGCGTCGAAATCTACTATTTCTAAGTGTATTCGGCAGGTTATTATTCAAGCCTATGGTCTGAGAAAGAAGGTGCCTCCATTTAAAATTACAGCACACTCTACTAGAGCGGTTGGTGCTTCTTGGGCAGTGCATCACCAGGCCTCCTTGGCTCAAATCTGTAAGACCGCAACTTGGACTTCAGTCCACACATTCACAAAATTTTATAAGGTGGATGTAAGAGGTCATGAGGATATCGCCCAGCTTGTTATGGTGTCTCCCTCCCCTCATTTTGGCATTGCTTTGGGACATCCCACATAGTAATTACTATGCCACTCTGTGTCCCGTGATGTACGATAAAGAAACTAGGATTTTTATAACAGCTTACCTGTAAAATCCTTTTCTTGGAGTACATCACGGGACACAGAGCTCCCATCCCTCTTTTGGGGACACTTATTGCTTTGCTACAAAACTGAGGTACTCCCGATATGGGAGGGGTTATATAGGGAGGGGACTTCCTGTCTTGGGTGTGCCAGTGTCCATCACCTGAAGGTAAGCTCTATAACCCACATAGTAATTACTATGCCGCTCTGTGTCCCGTGATGTACTCCAAGAAAAGGATTTTACAGGTAAGCTGTTATGGAGGAGCTCAGCTATGAGGAAAGATTAGAGGAACTGAGTTTATTCTCTCCTGAGAAGAGGAGATTAAGGGGAGATATGATCAACATGTACAAATACATAAGTGGTCCATAGAGTGAACACAACTTGTTGCGTTGTTCACTTTAAGGTCATCACAGAGGACAATAAGGGCACTCTTTGGGTCTAGAGAAAAAAAGATTTATTCTCCAAATATGGAAAGTTTTCTTCACAGTAAGAGCTGTGATAACGTTGAATACACTACCTCCAGAGGTGGTTCTGGCCAGCTCTATAGATTGCTTTAAAAAAGGCCTGGATTCTTTCCTAAATGTACATATTATTACTTGGTACTGACATTTATAGGTAAAGTTGATCCAAGGAAAATCCAATCTCCTCTCGGGGGGATCAGGAAGGCATTTTTTCCCCTGCTGGAGCAAATTGGATCATGCTTTGCTGGGTTTTTCACCTTCCTCTGGATCAACTGTCGGTGCTGAATTGTGTATATGGGATTGTATTTTTTCAACCTGGCTAACTATACTGTATGTAACTATATATAAAGTTATTTAAAAATGTTTTGCAGATGTAATGCTGTGTATATTATATTCATGTCGGTTAGATGTGTTTGTGGATATTTTAAATCATGTTAATTTTTATAGGGAAAGCAAGACAGTAAAGCAATTGCTCCCAAGTTCCCAAAGACAAAGGATGAAGGCTGGTTTTTAATCCTTGGAGAAGTGGACAAAAAAGAGCTTATTGCACTAAAAAGAGTAGGCTACGTAAGAAACAGAAGCACAGTACCCATTGCCTTTTACACTCCAGAAAATGTTGGAAGGTAAATACTGACTATATAAATATGGATTCCTATCTAAAATGTTGAGGTCTGGCAATTCCACTGAGCTGGTCCTTGAATTTTGGGCATGGTATAAGTTGCACAGATGTGATATTTTGAAATGTTTTTTTTAAATGTTAATCACTGCATTTAACTATTTCACAGCAAGAGTTGTTTTATGTTATTTATTTCATTTTTTTTACGCATTGGGGAAATGCACATTTTAGGCCTAAATATCAGGTAAAAGCCCAAAGATTATATATTTTCTTAAAGCAGGGACCCTGGATAACAAAATGTTGGTAGTTGTGATTTTTTTATGTAAAACGATATTAGCATGACAATTTATCAAATGCGCACAAACACAATATATTACCCAATTTTTGGTAGAATATAAAAAATGAGAATGCGTTAAATAGATACCAAAAATGTCAACCTCTTTGTGGCTGTGAAACAGCGACAACATTTGGTTGGCTTTTGGCCTTCCCCAATGCATGTGTTTTTTTTTATGATCGGAAATTTACAAAAGAGGAATATGACAAAATAATATAATATGACATTAGAGTTCTATTAGACACCTAATGTCTCCTCTGCACTCCACTAAAGTGAACGGAGCGTAGATCATGCTCCGTTATCTGCTTCCATGGCCACAGAAGCTGCATGTCACTTTCAGTATCATTCACTAGAGGGAGGATCAGTGAATCGATGTTTGCTGACTTCCCTCTTCTCTAACCAGTGACACCAGCCATACCAGTCTAGATCCTCCAGGGGAGACAGCAGAGCCCAGGATACTTTGTGTGGGAGGGGGGAGCAAAAACCAAAAAGCCGACAGTCAGCTTAGAAGGCACGCACACAGCTGGAGAGTGGGTGTAAATGTCGCACCTGTCACTGTCCTATGCCTTACGGCAGTGGCAGCAATAGGGTTAGAGGATGCATATCTTCATATTTGTCAGCTTTACCCCTTTTCCAAGAGCAGTTCTAAGTTTCTAAGATTTGTTCCTAGAAATATCCATTTAATGTTTTATTTCTACATACTCCACAATAAGTTCCACAATAAAGTTCCTTTTTTGCTGCCTCTTGGAACGTCTTGTTGTTATAAGGTCTATTTTCTTTATATGCTACTATTCATACAGTGATATAATGGGGGGGGGGGGTATACTGGTATTTGCACCTCTTAGACGTTGTTCAAGTGACTGCAGTATTTAAAAAAAATAAGTTGGCCTCACCAGGTCTCTACCACATTGTGGATACTGACAAAGTGGATTTCCTGCTATTTGCAACACCTGACCTTTCAGTCCAGTATACATCAAGTACTTTGAGGCAAACAAGTAGTACTTCACTGGCCTTGTTCAGAATGCTTGATATTCCATTAAGTCCCTCTCCAGTATTACTGGTTATGGGGTTCCTTCTTACCCTTTCACCAGATCACAGATCATGCTCCTATATCATATGATCCCACATCCAGAAATGCACATTCTTCTCTGTCCCCCAAGTCATGTCTTTAAATAGAATAGCTGTAGTAAATACGCCAGTTTACAGTTAAGGTTATTCACTAAAGTAATTAGAAAAATCCACTAATGATTAAGTCCTTATGGAATTCCAAAACGTACACACACAGGTCTTTTGGTTGGGGTTTACAAGATTTTAATAAATAATCCAGCATACGCTCTATCGCTACCTTCACAATGTCACTTTCTTTAACAAGACTGTGTTATTTCCTAGGTGCATATACACACTGTACCTGATGAGTGACAGCTACCTTGGCATGGACCAGCAGTATGACATATATCTGAACATTATTCCAGCCAGTGTATCAGCTCAAGTAAATACTGAGGTCTCTGTTTCCATGAAGGGCATTGCACTAAAGTAACATTACCTTTTTTGTTGCTACATTTTCTGGTGGAAAGAGCTGTTAAGTCATTTTGAACTGAATGTGAACTATCAATGAGCGAAGGCTTCCTTTAAAAGAGTTGGATTTCAACCTTTTCACACAATTTAGAAAGATCGCACTGGAATGGATTGCCACATTCGCCTTATACAAAGATGCCTTTTTAAATCATGTATGCTGTGTGTCATTAAACAGTGCAATGTGATCAAGAAAAATGCATGTTAACCATGATAAAATTGAAATGGCTCATATCCACTTGTTATGTATTTGCTGTTAATTAAAAAATAATAATATATAGAGATATGAATAAAGAGAAAATCTCTTTATTGGGCATAACTATATCATACTAGTATTTTTCCTTGTAGATACTTGTAAAATACAAGGTACCATTCCTGTTTAATGTTTACATTTGAGCAATATTTAACATATAATGGGGGATTCTCCAGTTGGTTTTCTAGATGGTAAACATAAGAAGTCTAGTATTGGCATTGTTTTACGCAGCAAACAATGTATTTTTCAAAAGCTGTAGAGAGCCTGGCATTAAGGCATGGTCTGCAAACTGTAAATTGCCAATAATGTGCAGGACCCGAAAGCTAGTGGAGACCGCTGTAGTAGGGGTGTCCACTACAATGATGTCTGGCTTCTAGAGGGATCCCACAGGTATGGTATATGCATAGTTACATTGGTCTAAGCTGGAGCAATGTACCTATGTAAAAACATCCATACCTGAATTCTTCTTTAAAGGCTTCATTCACACTACTGATTAGTGTCTCACACCTCCAAAAATCAACATAAATTTGCGGCGGCAATCTTGGGTATGTGCTATCAGCTGTGGTCAAGAAACCAGTACAAATCAATGACAGGCGCAGCTCATCTGTCCTTAACTACATGAAACCACTCAATGTGCGATTACATAGGGACAGCTATTCACAATTCAATACGCCCATTCTGGTCTTTTTGGGGGTCCTAACAAAAGAGTTATTGGTCAGTCAGTAATTTACATACATCAACCATTAAAGTATAAAAATAAAAAACTTCCAGTTTTGGATAGAGTGGAGAAGAATTAGAACACCTATTAAGTTTTTTTGCTCTCTGTACCCCTGCTAGGCAGATTACCCCTCTATTTTTCCTGTTTACCATTATTATTAAGAGTGAAAGTAAAAAGAAAATCCCACATTTTTGGATTTCCCCAGAAAAGTAATAGAGGGGAAAGTTCTGGTGACCTGGGGGGGGGGGGGGTCAAGTTATTTCTATAATTTTCAGAGATTTCCTCTTCTAGCTTTGGATATGGAAGAGGAAGTGAGGGTAAATCTCCCAAATGGGACACAGATGGCAAAAAAACTGGGTTTATAACCCTCCCTACCCAAAATGAAAAAAAAAATGTTTGCCTATAGTTCTAATTTAGTTATTTTGTAGTATTTTTTCAGTAGAGCAGAGGGACGGTTATTTGTGGCAGATAAGGTTAGAGGAAGAATGTTGTTGACACCATTTTAATAAATCCATCTTACTAGGTTTGATATCTGGATTAATCAAGTTTTTGTACTATTTTACATTCACAAGGCCAAGATGTCACTGAATAATATATGGCTTGCATCACTGATGCCAACTATTCTGTATGCTGCATTCGATCTTCTGTCTTTAGTCCCTCATGGTTGATGAGAACCTACCATCAATGTGTGAAACCACCCCCTTGCTGAATGTATTTCAGATCCATGCAAATAATTATGTAGGGTGACTGCATAGTTGCTTATTCCTGCCTTCACTATTCAGCTTGGTATATAGAGCTTCAGCCTATTAAAAACTGATGTTTTTTGTGTTAATGCCTTCTTTAGTTATCTGTACCCTTTTGGGGCCATTGAGGACACTGTCATCTTGTTATCTTTGAATCAAAAAAGGTAATTGTGCTTGCCTTGGTTAGATCACCTTGAACTCCCACAAAAATATTTACTTGGAAATCCTAACTGCGCAGTTTGACCCTATACTAAACAAAATAGCCATGGTTGGTTATGTGGATGATGAAATTTAATTTTGGGGCAGAATTTGCTTAACTTCCACACTCACAGCTTGTATTTTTAAAATCTAAATTGAAAAGAAACTCCTATGCCCAAATTGCTACAAAAATTTGTGCCAACTTATTGATTTATGTCGAAGTAGCTTTCAAATAAATTTTAAAGTGTAGGATATCTTATTTACGCAGCACAAATGTACAGTAGGTTGCCCATCTACTCTTCCTCACCAGTTGACTTTAGTTAAACTATTAAAAGATGATTTATGATTGGTTGCAATGAAATATTCTTCCTTGAATTGTTAAATAAAGACTTGACAAACAGGGCAACGTAATTGTCAACATAATTTTATGTGCTCATTATTGAATTACAATGCTTATGTTTATTGTTTTGTGTGCCTCATTTATAATTACCAAAATGTGCCCAAAACATTCAACCTAATACAGTCTTGTAAATGCCACATTTTTAACAGTTAAATGCATTCCTACTGTATATTGCAAATGTTCTGTACTATATCTGTGTATATTGTACATGAGATGGCCGTTTCATCAGGTAACAGTGAATTGTTCATGTAAACTACTCTTTACACTGTAATCTGTAAATCAAAAGAAGTACTTGGCTAAATAGTCAACTTCGAGATAAGATCGGAAATATGTCCACCTTTCCAATGAGGATTATTATTTTATTTTGAGTTTGAAAACAATAAATTGATTTGGTGCAATCCCTTGTGTTATGTTTTTAATAATATATTCAACTTTGAACACTTTTGTGAATTAGACCATACATTTTTTTTAAAGCCTTAGATGTTTAGGCCCCATGCACACAGGGCGTTTTTGCAGCTGCTAACAGCAGCGTTAGACGTTTTTTTTTTACAGCTGCAAAACGCCCATCCATGTTATTCTATTGTGTCATGCACACATAGAGCTTTTATGAGCTCCAAGTGGCATAGGCGTTTTCCAGCTGCAAAAAAACCCCAATTCCAGTGCGTTCTGGAGCTCCAGGTTTGAGCTGCAAAAACGCCCAACGCTATTAAACGCGCAAAAAACGCCACGAAAACATGCAAAAAAGCCGCGATTTGCGTTTTTGAGCTCCGGGATTTATTTATTTTTTTTAAAGGTCAAAAAATGTTTACAAAACATGGACAGGCGTTTTTAAGCTGTAAAAGTAATTGTTAAATAGTTGGAAAACAGATGCTTTAATTTGAAGTGATAGATCAAGATGAGAGATAAAGTGGTAAGCAATAAAAAATGGACTTGAAGACAGAAACTATCAGTGAGGGGATAGCAGTTATTGTGTAAATGTATATAGTTTGAATTAGGATTATTACTGAAGACAGAAAAAGTATTTAAGAAGTGGCCAAGTCAAACTAAAAATATTCATCAACTGTTAAAAGAGCCAAAGTCCTCAGTCAGAGCAAAGATCCAGTTATGGATTCTTAGTAGAATGGTTCAAAGTAGAATGTTTGTTAGTCATGTAGCAGTTTTTATTTTAGCGGCCAGCTTAGCACAGAAGAGACAAACAGCCGCACACTGATGATGTCACCAATAACTTTGTTTTCTCTTATCGTCCATGGACTGACACAGCCTCTTAACACTTTACTTGTGGGTTTATGTCCCTGCTTGCAGGAGAAGACCTAGGCAGAATGTGAGATGTTACACATACATTCTAAAAGCCAGAGCTGAACAGCCCCGCCCTCCGGACATAACCCTCCTACCAGCAGCCCTCAGTTTTTTTCTGCCTAGCAGAAGGAGAAGACGTGGCTCTCTCAGGAGCCAGTCTCCTGGCCGATTTTTATTCCTTTTGAAATTTTTCTTGTTTTATTTTTGAGATCTTCTATCAACTGTCGGCTGGGCAACAGGTTGGGTACAAGATATCCTCGTAGTCTTCCCTGTCCGACCATCGAGCGTGCTGATCCTCGCCTTGTGTGCGTGAGACTCAGTTCACGACATGCCCCATGACTCCAGGGGTGGCCAGTGGGCTTTTATACTTTGCGGTCCTCTCAAGATTGAACAGTCCTGCTGTATCTTTCGCGGTGGACCGGGCTGACAGCTACTCAGTACCGCACTGTGATAGTCCTGTCAGAAACGCACCAGTGGGGACAGGTAAGTAGTCTCTCCTGGCTGCAGGTGAGTACATGCTGTGTGTTTCTCTGTGTGGGGGATTTCCCTGTCTCCCCCTGGTTATTGCTGCTCTCTGTCACCATTGGCTGTGCTGTCTGGGGTGCCTGGGGGTCATTCTGGTCCGGGGGGGGCTCATGGCTGTCTGCATGTCGCTGGGGACTTTTTTTGTGTGTTTTGGGGCCTGGGCACCATGTTTAGTGCTTTTACATTTGTTTGTATGGCGGCCATCTTGCCGTGGATCGCTGGAACACATTGCGGAGGCCATTTTCTTGAAGCCGCTCACGCTTTTTACATTGCTTGGCCTCTATTGCTGCTGGAACAGCGCGATTCTTCCCACACTCTCCTCACAGCTCACACGCGCTGATACAGCGCGGTGCAGGCAGTGGAACCGAGCGGGTCCTGGTCAGGGTTGGTGAGTCCCCTGGGTATCCCCTCCTTAGTGGGTGGACTTTTTTTCTGAGAAAGTCTCAGAGAGGGGCAATTATGGAGTCTGTTTCACCAGCTTCCCCATGCATGTCAGAGGCAACAGGCAGTGCTCCAGCACCTGCGGTCCCTATGGACCAGTTGTCGGCAGTCCTGGAAACATTTCTTACCAGGATGGAAGCGGTGTGTGAGCGCAGGGGAGCAAAAAAGCGCCCTCTCCCCACATTATCTCCACAAGGGGAGTGCTCCGATTCAGATATGGGCCTAGCTGCTGCTGCTCAGGACACTAGCTCTGAATATTATCATGGTTTTGAACAGGACATTCCTTGTGAGGAAGACTCCAGTTCTGAGTCAGTAAATGACAGGGCAATTGTAAGTGAACTCATTGATGCTGTGAGGGACACACTCAAGCTGGATGCTGCGGTTGCGGTACCTCAGGCGGAGGCTGTCTCCTTTGGTTCCTTTAAGGCCAAGCCTTCTAAAAAGGTTTTTCCATATACACCTTTCTTTGACAGGTTCATTGATCAGGTTTGGGAAAAGCCGCAGAAGACTTTTATGGTCCCGCAGCGTCTGTCTATCAGATACCCCTTTGATGAGGCCCTACTTAAAAAGTGGGCTTCTCCCCCAGTGGTCGACCCCCCAGTCGCCCGTTTGAACAAGGCCACCACTCTGCCGATGGAGGGGACTCCTGCATTTAAGGACCCCACTGACAGGAGGTCAGAAGTGGTGAGCAGAGCCATGTTTGCCTTGTTGGGATCCGCCTTACGTCCTGTCGTTGTGGCCACCCTTGTGTCTCAGACACTCACGGAATGGGCAAAGATTTTTCACCAGACTGTGCAGGAGCATGATCTTCCTCCAGACACACCTGCGCTGGCCCACCAACTGGTGCAGGGCCTGGTATATGTGTGCGACGCCACTTTGGACGCAGCCCCTTTAATATCCAGGGCCTCCCTCTCTGCAGTGGTGTTACGTTGTCTTATCTGGTTAAAATGCTGGTCTGCTGACCTAGCCTCTAAGAAGCGCCTGACAGATCTGCCATTTAAGGGTGGTAGGCTTTTTGGTGCTGCTCTGGGTGACATTATTAAGGATGTCACGGGAGGTAAAAGCACTCTCCTTCCTCAGACTATCAAGGAAAAGGAGCCCCGCCGTAAGCCGGGTCCCTCCTTTCCAGCAAAATAGTTTTTTTTTCGTCAGTCCACGGGTAAGCCCTCCCAGACTGACAACAGTGTGGCTGGTGGACAGAAGAAGCGTCCTTGGGTGCGGGAATTTTGGGTTTAAATTTTTCACATATCTTGCTCACATTTGCAGCACAAAGTATGTATTTTACTTGGTATTAATTCACCATATTTGATGCTGTTATGCATAGCATAATTATTTGATGTTTTTGTTCACTTGTTGGAAAGTGATTTGAGGTATATGGCCATGTGAAGGGGGAAGGATGCTGCACTATTATTATCTTGATCCTAGTCTGGTAAGGCTGTCAAGAATAAGGCATTCTGTCAAAGATTAATACCATTATCTTCCACAGTTCACAAAACAAAGGTAAGTCTTGTCCCACATAACTTGGTGTATTAGCTTCCTTACCGTGCCTTGGCTTAAGCCTCGTACACACGACCGGTTTTCTCAGCAAGAAACGACAACAAAACTGTTGGGAGAGCTTTCTTGCCGAGAAAACCGTTCGTGTGTATGGTTTCTCGTTGAGAAAACTGCCGGGAATCTCGACGAGAAAAATAGAGAACCTGCTCTCTATTTTCTCGTCAGGATTCTCGTTTTTCTCGTTGGGATTCTCGTCGGCCTGTTTCCCGACGAGAAAGCCGGTCGTGTGTATGCTTTTACAAGTCTTAAAAAAATTGCGCATGCTCAGAATCAAGTATAAGACGGGAGCGCTCCTTCTGGTAAAACTAGCGTTCATAATGGAGATAGCACATTCGTCACGCTAAAACGAACTGAAAGCACAAAGACTGAAAAGCGCGAATCTTCTCTCCCCAAACTCTTACTAACACGCGGTAACACGAGATCAGCAAAAGCAGCCCAAGGGATGACGCCATTGGAATCGAACTTCCCCTTTATACTGCCGTCGTACGTTTTGTACGTGACCGCGCTTTACAATGACGAGATTTGGAATTGACAGTGTGTATGCAAGGAAAGCTTGACAAGAATCTCGTCAAGCTTGACATAAATCTCGTCGAGAAAAAATAAGTTTTTTTTTACGACGAGATTCTCGGTCGTGCGTACTAGGCTTTATACCATGGCATGTAAGTTTCCCAATGAATGGACTGAACCTAGTAAAACAATCTCCTTAACCATACTGGTCTGCAATAACATCACTATGCTCCCTGGGTTAAGTAGGGCCTTATTAGGTAAGTGGTTCACATATACAGTGAATTAAAACAACCCCTCAACTACATCAGGTCATGCAATACAAACTTGCTGTGCATAAAAAAATACTCTTCAGACTGCACGAGCGCCCCTTGTAGTTGACACTGTGAAGAAGATTTTTCGAAAACTGGAGAGTGCAAAATCTGGTGCAGTTGTGCACAGAAACCAGAAAAAGATGTTTAAATATGTGCATGTTTTTTTCTGTTACCTTGCTGGAATACCCACTGGAAGGTGCCCTTTCACTACCTTGTTAAAACGCATATGAAAGTCCCAGCACCTCTTGAATGCCCCTTTTTCATTGGTAAATAGAAATCAATCAGCTTCCAGGTTTTACTGTAAAAGCTGAATATAGAAGCTGATTGTCTACTATGCAAAGTTGCACCAGATTCTGAGTGCTGCAGCTTTAGTAAATCTCCTCCAGTGTCCTAGTGTATCCCTAAACATGGCATCAACAACACTGCAGGATGCTAGGGCTCTGGGGTGAGGAGTAATATGAGAGCAAAGATTTTCCTTTGTTTTACAAACCAATCTGTCTAAAATGTAAGCCAAGCTGTCGGAGCCTAAATGTTGCAGGGCCAGCCTCATTCCAGGTATACTGTATCTGATGCACATTCTGCTCTCCTCCTCCTTTTCACAAAGATAATTAGAAATAAAATGATCCACTTCCTCCTAAGTGGTTTCCCTCATCTTCTGGCCAACAATGTGCTAAATTGGACTGGGAGGCAAATCTTTTTACTTGGCCCTTTCCAAGAGATTGTTGGGTGCTATCTCTAATGTGAAACTGAGAAGCATAACATAATTGATGCTGTTTATCTCCCTACTGACACATTTGGTGCCCTGTTTAAATGGACTTGGCATGGAACATGCCCCCCTCAATAAGCTTGCCACTACTGGAGACTTTGATGCCATAAGGTAGTCACTGCTGTTTGTTGTTTATACCGGAAGTTAAGTACCTACAGAGTAGTTATCTATTGCTGACAATTTACGCAGCACTTTGCATATATATATTGTACATTCTCCTCAGTCCCCTCCTTTAATGAGCTTACACTCTACGGTCCCTAAACCACATTCATACATACATGTGCTAGGGACAATTTAGACAGGAGTCAATCAACCTACCCGCATGTCTTTGGAGGAAAGGCGGAAACCAGAGTACCCAGAGGAAAACCCACACAGGCATGACATGCAAACTCCATGCAGGTAGTGCTATGGTTGGTATTTAAACCAATGACCCTAGTGCTGCCAGGTGAACATGATAACCACTTAGCCACTGTAGATCAACCTGCATGGGGTAGACTGTACTGCTTTTGCAAACCCAGTACCCTATTGGTTGCAATGTAGCATCAGCAAAGGTTTAAGCATACTCTTCTGCCCATGGCCAAAACTTTCCGCAGGCTTTGGTACTTTAGGTTGTTTTAAATCACCAAACATAGAACATAAGCAAGGCAAGAGCACATGATCTTCACCATGCAAAGGCAGGCAACATTATTCAAGTCTTTGACATGGACTTTATTACAGTAAGTGATATGAAAATAGAAAACAGATTCCTCAGTAACTAGCTCTAGCCAGATCAGTAAATTATTAAAAAAATATGGATGTGTTTCAAAACAAGAAATGAAAATGGCAGTTTTTTTTTTTCTCATAGTTTTCTGGTGCAGTGTACACACAAAACTTACATCAGGTGCAAAAAAAAAGGGATCACATAAAAAGTGAAGCACACAAAAAAGTGCACAGAGTGTAACACAAGGTACTTCTCAGAAGAGGAAGGACCTTAGCTCTGAACCCCCAGTATGCAAAACTCCCGATATGGAAAAGGTACTCTTGTTTAACTTAGCCGAAACCAGGTGGATTTGATTCTTCGGTAGGCTTGTTGATGCAAGGTCCACCCAATTCCTAGGTGGGGCTCCCCCAAAGCAAAACTCCATGGAAGGTGGAGGACCTGATCATAAGGCTATTTGCTCTTCCCCTCAAGACTTTCAGAGCGAGTAGGAAGACCTATACCCTACAAATCTCAAAGTAAAACTTTATTGGAGGGGGAGCACCTGACAATAAGGCCATATGCTGTCCCCCTCAATATGTATATTCACCAGCCTGTACTATAGCAACTCAAATACCTTACTTACAGTATGTATTGCATTCATTTTGAAGGCAAATCATATCTAACACTTTCCTATTTACATATATTGTTTTCTCTTTCTTTCTTCTTGTTAAATAGTTATCCTAGTTCCCATATATATGGTGCCTGTTACAATATATATTTGAAAATGTCTCATTTGAAAATACTTCCAGTTTAGTTTTTGTGGCTTTACTATGAGTGCTTCTCATCCCCCTTTCGTGTCCTGACCTGGGCACCTCTGTCTACAACAGTTCACTCTCAACATCACTAGATACACTTGCTCCTCTAACCACACGCAGAATCAGGCCCCGACCGTTACAACACAGGCAAACTGACAACACTAGAAATCTCAAGAGACATTGCCGTGCTCTTGAACGACTGTGGCGTAAAACCAAATGCCTGCAAGACTTCACCCTATATAAATCTGCCCTTCTAAAATACAATTCCTGCCTCCATGCTGCCAAACAAGCCTACTTTGTCTCTCTTATTAATATCTTGTCATCCAGTCCCCGTCGGCTCTTCTCAACCTTTAACTCTCTGCTTCATCCCCCACCCCCTCTACCCACTAACTCACTGCCCAAGAGATTGCCAATCGCTTCAAAGACAAGATTGATGCAATTCGTGAGGACACCTCCACTGTGCGTACATCTTCCCCACCCAACATACCTTGCCTAATGGCACTTTCAACACTCTCCTCTTTTGAATTGGCTACTATTGAAGAGGTTACAAAACTTTTCTCAGATGCCCACCTAACCAATTGTCCCTTGGACCCTGTTTCCTCACAACTACTTCGGTCACCCTCTTTTTCTAGCCCAAGCTCCCTCACCCACATCTTTAATCTCTCCCTCTCTAGTGGCACCTTCCCCTCCCCTCTAAAACATGCGCAGATCACTCCCATACTTAAAAAGCCCTCACTGGACCCCACTAACCTGAACAACTTAAGGCCCATCTCATTGCTTCCATTCACCTCTAAACTTCTAGAACGCCTAGTCTACAACCGTCTCCGCTCCTACCTCAGTGAAAATAATCTTCTTGACCCCTTACAGTCTGGCTTTCACTCGCAGAACTCCGCAGAAACTGCCTTACTAAAACTCACTAATGATTTACTAACTGCTAAAACCAACAGCCAGTACTTCATACTCCTTCTACTTGACCCCTCTGCAGCTTTTAATACCGTTGACCACCCGCTCCTTCTCAATAAACTACATTCCCTTGGCCTCCAAGATTCTGCTCTATCCTGGTTCTCTGCCTATCTATCACAGCGCTCCTTCAGTGTTACCTACAACTCTGTCTCCTCCCCTCCATTGCCCTTTTCTGTGGGGGTCCCCCAAGGCTCTGTTCTTGGACCCCTTCTTGTCTCTATCTACACCTCCTCCCTTGGTCACTTGATAACCGCCCATGGCTTCCAATACCACTTATACGCCGATGACACCCAAACCTATCTGTCTACTCCTCATCTCGCTCCTTCAGTCTCCTCTCGCATTACTAATTGACATCTCAGCATTGATGTCGCACCACTTCCTTAAACTAAATCTCTCTAAAACTGAGTTACTAATATTCCCCCCCGCTCATGCCCCCCTCCATGACTTTTCCATCAAAATCAACAATGCAACCATCAGTCCCTCCCCAGATGCCAGGCTACTAGGTGTAATCCTAGACTTTGACTTGTCATTTCAGCCTCAAGTCCAATCTTTGTCAAAAGTTTGTATAATTCACCTCCATAACATCTCTAAAATTTGCCCCTTTTTAACAAATGAAACCAAGCTCCTCATTCACTCCCTTGTTATCTCTCGCCTTGACTATTGCAACTCTTTTCTCATTGGCCTGCCATTCCATACGCTATCCCCTGTTCAGTCTATTATGAATGCTGCGGCCAAACTTATCCACCTTACCAACCGCTCATTGTCTGCCAACCCTCTCCTCCAATCCCTACACTGGCTTCTGATCGGCCAGAAAATTTAATTCAAAATACTAACCACAACTTACAAAGCCATCCACAACTCTGCCCCAAGCTACATCACCAATCTTGTCTCCAAACATATCCCAAACCTTCCTCTCCGCTCTTCTCAAGACCTCCTACTGTCAAGCTCTCTCGTCTCCTCCTCCCATGCTGGTCTCCAGGATTTCTCCAGAGCCTCTCCCATCCTCTGGAACTCGCTACCTCAACCTGTCCGGCTATCCCCTACTCTTGCTACCTTCAGGCAATCCCTGAAAACTCATCTCTTCAGGGAAGCCTATCACGTCTCCAACTAATCTTTTACCACTTCCATCAGCTACAGTTACAACCTTTTGTACCACCTGCCCCACCCTATTAGATTGTAAGCTCTTCTGAGCAGGGCCCTCTTAATCCTCTTGTATTTTATTGTATTGTAACGGTATTGTCTCCCTTTTATATTGTAAAGTGCTGTGTAAACTGTTGGCGCTATATAAATCCTGTATAATAATAATAATACTAACTTTATTGTCACAATTTAAAGCAGATGTAAAATCTAACTTAAAAGAGCTACAATCGATATGCCTACAAGTCCCTTTGAGTTTAAATTATTTGTTAAAGGGGTTTTAAAGGCAGAAGGTTTTTTATCCTAATGCATTTTATGCATTAAGATGAAAAGCCTTCTCTGTGCAGCAGCCTCCCCAGCACCCGCTAACACTTACCTGAGGTCCCTCTCTGTCCAGCGATGTCCAAGACTGTCTCAGCCGTCCAATATTCTGCTTCCTGATTGGCTGAGACCCAGCAGCGGCACCATTGGCTCCCACTGCTGTCAATCAAAATCAGCTAGCCAATTGGGGCAGAAAGTGGGCAGGGCCTGGGCGGGGCTCCATGTCTGAATGGACACAGGGTGCTGTGACTCAGCTTTGTGCCCCCATAGCAATCTTCTTGCTGTGGGGGCACTGAACAGGAGGAAGGGGCCAGGATCACAGAAGAGAGACCCAAGAAGAGGAGGATCCGGGCTGCTCTGTGCAAAACCATTGCAATAGAGCAGGTAAGTATAACATGTTTGTTATTTTTATAGGGAAAAATATGATCCTTTACAATCACTTTAGGTCCGAAGTGTGCAAATACTTTTCTTAGTCATACAGTACAGGACACTGGATCTTTGCCTTTTAACCCTGGGTTATACTGTATGCAGCTACCTTCAGGTGACTGGACACTGGCAAAAACGAAAGCTGCAGGGACATCTCTTATATAACCTCTCCCACTACAACCTAGAATGTTTACCTGTAGTACTGCATAAATGGCTTGGTGTCTCCTCTGAGTAAATATGCAAAGGATTCTTTGGCTTAAATGCTGGCCAGCAGAATGCTGCTCAGAAAATACCCCAAGTGTATGTACTTTGAGGGAAGAATGCTTGTTTGTCACTCCTTGGATAAGTACATCAAGGAGCGGATGACAATCAACTGGCTCTTTCACAGAAAGCTGAGCCTACATGTCTTATCAATGTTCATACATGCCAAAGCGAATTGAAATAATCTGAGAATAGAATGGAATAGATAATGTACAACACAGTACAGAATGAGGTAATGTGGAATAGGAAATGTACAGCACAGCATCCACAATGAACCTGATTTACTTGAGAATCTTCACTTAAACAGTAAATGCTTAAATTAGCCAATCATGTTCAGATTAAATAAATAAAAAGGAATTTGGTTTTCACATGATTGAAGAATTGAAGTAAACACTTTTTTTTTTTTTTAGTACAGATTCTCATCTCCTTTAGCAAATCAGCCTTAGTTGGTAAATAAGGTATGTACAGCAAAAGTGTACTGAATGAGGCATTGTGGAAATTGCATTGTACAGCACATTATACAGATTGAGGCTTTGTGGAATAGGGAATGTACAGTGCAGCTAAAAAATAGGATATTGTGCACAAGAATGTGCGAATCTGGCTGGGATTAATTAAAAAAGTACTGACTGAATCTTGAGGTCCACAAATTCCAAATTTGGAATCAAATCCCATGAAGTTTGAGAGGGACAGGCAATCTTTATACTATATTTTTGCTATTTTTAGGGCTAAAAGGTGAAGTATTGTCAAAAGAAGACAACATATAGCAATGAAAAGAAAATTTGAAGTACCTAACAGTGGGTGAAAGGGTCTTTTCAAGCTGTTTCAATTGTCTTTAAAATCGAATATAATGTCAAAAGAGGCAAGAAAACACTGTATCCCCAATTATTCATAAAATATTCAATATATATACTTCAGGTATGTGAAATTGGCTATTATCAGTACAGTACATGATCACTTGAATGGCCAGCAAATAGATAAAGACAAGGCAGCTTTTATATTGCAATAAAAATAGAGAGCATTGTTTGAGATCCTATAGCCACAGATATTGTACAGTGGCTGGACAGGGGAGCTCCAGATGGCGGTACACTACACTAAAATACACCTTAAAAAAAAAAACAAGTCTAAAAGTCTGAGCCACACTCTGTTCTAGCTTTGCTTTGTATTTTATTTGTATTTATATTTTTTATTTTATCTTTTTCTTTATTTCGTTTTTGTTGGTCTTGATGCGATAGTTGAGCTGCACCAAGCAGAGGCCAGGCATGTCTGCAATTCCTCGGTTTTTCCTGCATAATCTTTCTTTTCCCAGGCACTCAGCAGCCAGTTGCATATTTATTTATCTTTTTATTTATTTCAATATATTCAGGGCACAGGAGCCAAAAAAGACAGGCAAACCTAAAAGTAGAAGTAAAGGTGCTGCCACATTATGATAGTAGGTAGCTAACAAAATGTAACCTCTTCCTCCTTCTCCTCCTCTTCCATCTCTCTACCTCCCTCTACATCTTTTCCTTTCATCCTTCAATGTGCTTATGGCAAGAGGAGAAGTTCTGGGGAGCTGGGGTTTCTTCACCCTACCAGTCCAGAATGGTACAGAAGATAGTGAAGTAGTAAAGATGGCTTATAGTTTGTTGCTGTACACTGCAGTATATAGAGATCCAGCCTGGTATAATTCTTACCTGCTCAAAGTTGTTTCCTCTATTTGAGCCCATTTTGATTTTTTTAATAAAGGTATTAAAAATTACTACACTGAGCCCATGTGCTTTCTCTCTTTATGTTTTTAGTGCTTGAGTAGCTGTTGCTAACATAAAAATAAAATACAAAAATGAATGGCAAAATAATGGCCCTGTCTCGAGCTTGGTGCTTGGAGCATTATGAGGGGGTTCTGCACTAACTGTAGGATTTTATAAAAAAAAAAAAATATTCTAGAGAATGCAACCCAAAGGTTGGTAAAAACACCCAAAACTCCCTGGTGAAGGAATTATAACAAGGAAGGAAAGTTGATGAGGTATCAAAGGCTTATAGAAAGACAGAGGCTGAGCCAGAGATGGAAGAACGTAAAAAGTGTCTGATTTTCTACTGCTAATTACTCAGGGCTCATAACAGAATAAAGCTTGGCTAGACTCAGAGAAAGCAGTGACTTCAGAGATCTATATTAGAACCAGTATTAAACACCTCATGAAGTAACAACTTGACAGCAATTGCTGAGCAGCAATGGACCATCGTCACTGTTTTTTCTTTTTTTTTACTTATGTTGAACCCTAATGAAGGGGGAGATCTGTTGCCTCCAAAATGTGTTGGCTATTTTTGTAAGACTTTTTTTTACCAACAATTAAAATGATCTTGCACTTTTTCTATATTTCAGAGGTTTGAGCTACTGTTAGGTGCCCATCAAGGGAAAGCTTGCTGTGTGGGAGCCACCTAACCAGAGCTACTGAACTCGTTTGAAGTTTTCCTTCATCTGACTACACAAGAAAAGTCAAAATAAGTTCTTATTGTGCCTTTGACTATGTTCCTCTAGACTGAATTAGTCTGTGATGACTGCAAGACTCATGATAATCTGACTTGCAGTGTGGTTCGTGCACTGAGGATCTTGAAGGGGAACCCTTGCCAAAATGAAAAAAAAAATTGCCTAGGGTACCCCCCTCCCAAAGATCATACCAGACCTTACGGTCTGGTATGGATTTTAAGGAGTACCCCCACGCCCAAAAAAAATGCAGAGCGAGCCCCCCTCCTGGACCATTCAAGGCCACATGCCCTCAACATGGGGAGTGCCCGCAAAGCACTTTGTCCCCATGTTGATTGCTCCTTCCCAACAACCCTGGCTGTTTGTTTCAGTGTCTGCGAGCAGGAGGCTTATCAGAATCTGGAAGCCCCCAGATCGTGGCCCCCCAACCTATGTGAATTAGTATGGGGTACATTGTACCCCTACCCATTCACCCAAAAAAAGTGTAAAAAATCAAAACAGTACACAGGATTTTGACATAGTAATTTATTAAAGCAGCTCCGACGTCTCTTCTCCTTCTGATCTCTTCTCCATCTGGTGATGTCTTCATCCTCCTGTTCTCCTCTCTCCGCTGATGTTTTCTTCCACTGCCGGTTCTCCTCTCTCTGCTGTCTTAACCCTCTGCCGGGTCTCTTCTCTCCGTTGTCTTCTCCCTCTGTTCTTCCTCCGATGTTCTCTCGATGCTCTCTCCCGGTGTAATGCTAGGGCCGCCATGTGCCATTACTTATATAGCCATGGGGCGGGTCACCCAATTATGCCATTTGGAGGCTCCGCCCCTTTTGACATCATTGCCTGGGGCATGATGGAGCGGTAATGTCACAAGAGGGTGGGGCCTCCGCATGATGTCACCTGGTGGCCTCGCCCCATGGCTTTTTATATGTAATGGCACACGGCGGTCCTAGCATTACACCGAGAGAGCGTCGAGAGAACATTGGAGCTGGAACAGAGAGAGGAGACCCTGCAGAGGGAGAAGACAGCGGAGAGAGGAGAACCGGCAGCAGAAGAAGATGTCAGCAGAGAGAGGAGAAGAACCAGAGAATGAAGACATCACCGGAGGGCGAAGAAAATTAGGAGAAGAGACACTGGAACTGCTTTAATAAATTACTTTGTGTACTGTTTTTATTTTTGACACTTTCTTTTGGATGAATGGGAAGGGGTAAAATGTACCCCCATACTCATTCACATGGGGGGGCCATGATCTGGGGACCCCTTGTTAAATGGGCTTCCAGATTCCAATAAGCTTCCTGCCCTCAGACCCCGACAACCAAAGGTTAGGGTTGTCTGGAAGAAGCCATTGTCCCCATCAACATGGGGACAAGGTGCTTTGGGGTGGGGGGACCTCGCTCATCCATCCCCCCTTTTCTGACCTGCCGGGTTGCATGCTCAGATAAGGTTCTGGTATGGATGTTGGGGGGGACCCCACGCCATTTTTTTGGCATGGGGGTTCCCCTTAAAATCCATACCAGACCAAAGGGTTTGGTATGGTCTTGGGGGAAAACCCCCACGCCAGTTTTTTTTTTTTTTTCATCTTGGCGAGGGTTCCCCTTCAAGATCCTCAGCGCACAAGCTGCACCGCAAGTCGGATCATCATGATCCGTCTTCTGGTGTGACTTTTATTCAAATCAGTGGGCTCTCATAGGGAACAATTGATTTTGACATGTCAACAAAAAAAAAACGCTTGAGGAGGCTTAACGCGGCTGTATCTGTTGAGCTGCATTAGCAGTTTTTACCAGTGTCAGACATTTTTACAGCTGTAACGCCGGTCCTCAGAAGGTGCTGACCCTGGGTTTTTTTTGCAGATTGAAAACACCTATGCCACTTAAAGCTCCTAAAAGCCTGTGTGTGCATGTACACATAGAATGACATGGAGAAGCATTTTTAAGCTGCAAAAAAAAAAGTCTGACGCTGCTAATGAACTGAACTGATTGGCTCTTTAAAAAACACAGGGGCAGGCTGATCAGTGACTTAATACTGTGCAAGCCAATCAGAGGCTATGCCACTGATCAGGAATCGGGCCTCCTGGTATGGGACCCAGGGCACTCAGTGAGAGCCTGTTCTATGTACTTGGAGTAAACTGTGTAGTGCGCTCCCAGTACAAACACAGGTATGCATATATGTGGCTCCACAGGATTAAAGCTGGTCATACACTGTGTAATCTGATTGTGCAGCTCCATATAATTTCCTTTAGATTTATCAAAACTATGAATAGGAGGACCCACCTAAATAATCTATCAAATTTGTGTCAAATCAGGTAGGCCCTTATACTACATACAGTAGTTGATGGTAGAAAGACAGGACTAAGTACAGTGTATGGCTAACCTAAGACCCACTTCCCTGTGTCTACATACAGTGCATCCCAAAAGTATTCACAGCGCTTCACTTTTTCCACATTTTGTTATGTTACAGCGGCAGCCTTATTCCAAAATGGATTAAATTCATTATTTTCCTCAAAATTTTACTAACAATAATCCATAATGACAATGTGAAAGAGGTTTGTTTGAAATCTTTGCAAATTTTTCAAAAATAAAAAACGAAAAAAAATCCTATGTACATAAGTATTCACAGCCTTTGCTCAATACTTTGTTGAAGCACTTTTGGCACCAATTACAGCCTCAAGACTTTTTTAATATGATGCTACAAGCTTGGCACACCTATTTTTGGGAAGTTTCTCCCATTCTTCTTTGCAGGACCTCTCAAGCCCCATCAGGTTGGATGGGGAACATTGGTGCACAGCCATTTTCAGATCTCTCCAGAGATGTTCAATTGGGTTCAAGTCTGGGCTCTAACTGGGCCGCTCACGGACATTCACAGAGTTGTGTGCTTAGGGTCGTTGTCCTATTGAAAGATGAACCCTCGCCCCAGTCTGAGGTCCAGAGCACTCTGGAGCAGGTTTTCATCAAGGATGTCTCATTTCTGCATTCATCTTTCCCTCAATCCTGACTTGTCTCCCAGTTCCTGACGATTAAAAACATCCCCACTGCATGATGCTGCCACCTCCATGCTTCAATGTAGGGGTGGTATTGGCCAAGTGATGAGCAGTGCCTGGTTTTCTCCAGACATGGCGCTTGCCATTCAGGCCAAAGAGCTCAATCTTTGTTTCATTAGACCAGAGAATTTTGTTTCTCATGGTCTGAGAGTCCTACACATGCAAAGAATACCCAATCATGTGTAGGGGAAAAATGGAAAACAAATGATAAAATACACCATTTTTGCCTGCGCATGATTGGATGGTGGAATTCAGCAATTCTTCAACTCTTTCACAAAGCTCTGGGGAATATTATCTTGCAAAGTTAAATTTTCCTTGCAAAGAGGACAGTCTATTTGCCTTTAGTAAATCAACCCCTAAGAGTAATGCATAGCACACAAGATGAGAAAATCGGACAAAAAATATCACGCAAAATTATCTGAAGAGACAAGCATAAGAATTTTTCTTCTATGATAACAGAACGATTGATTTTTGTTTAATCAGTACAGTATTCGGCCATAAAAAAAATCAAGTGGCCAAGACCATACATGATCAGGAACGAAAGAATACAATACAATCTCATACATTACAACATCATGAGAAGTTGTATTCTGTCTTATGAGAATTTTGGTAACTCTAGTAACCTATTTGTTTTCAATATGAGACTAGCATGCAAAAAAAAGGGGGGGGGGATCATTAGTCAAATATTCTCATGTGTACCAGGCTTAACAGACTGATCATTCTATCTATGGACACTATATAAGGCAATGATCACTTTGCATATATAGGTATCAGCTCAGGCAATTATCCTCTTTTTTTTCTATTTGTGCCAAATCAGGGGATGATCATCCCTTGTCTACAGTACCAGATAAGGTAACCAATTTATATTATTCCCCCTGTTCTTAAAGAGATATTAAACTATTCATTTAAGTGCCTTCAGCAACACTTAAAGTGTTACTAAACACAGGACCCTGCATTTGCTATCTCTGGTCTCCCACAGTACACTGGACATGGAAATGCAATAATTTTAGTAAATATAAACTGCTAAATACCTTTTCTCATCAGCAGCATATAGCAGTCGTGTAACTTCTATCAGTTTCTGGTTAAAGCTTGTAGGAGGAGTTTTCATTCTACTCTGACTGTCCTATGAGGCTACAGGACCTCTGACCCTCTGTCTGGACAGTGCTTATTGGTCCTGTGCTGATCACATAACTCACATAACTCTCTAGCAATACACACCAAACTGAGCATGTGCAGAGTGACTCCAAAGGCTCTGTCTTATCAGGAGATGGATTAGGGACAGTGGAAGAGGGGGAGGATCAAAGAAGACAGAATTAAACAGCCTTTTTACACAATGAAGAGGCTTTACCCTGTAGGTTCCACAGTAAGTATAACAATCATGCTTGCAAAAAAAGGGGGTGTAAAATGCCCAATTCACTGTAGGGTAACAATATTAGATACAACCAAAAGATGATTCGTTTATAAAAACGGGATCCTCCTAACCATAAATTCTGTTTTATAGGAATAGGGAAAATAAAGGGAAAAGGGGACTGGGCTAGGGGGGGGGGAAGGGGAATGTTGGGAAAATTCCCAGCTAAGGTTAAATGGAGATTCAGCTACCATTCTAATGGGTAATAATGAAAAAAGACTTTATTGGTTGGATGCTACAAAAATAGAGAGTACACATTTCATCCTATCTAAATGACCAAGGTCATAGAGGAGAAAGGAGTTTCTCCCGTGGCTACACAATAATATATTAAAACTTTACATAATACATACAGACATACTCCACTTTTAAGTACACAATGGGGTTTATTTACTAAAGCTGGAAAGCGCAAAATCAGGCTCACTTCTGCATAGAAACCAATGAGCTTCCAGGTTTTATTACCAGGATTAATTAAACAAGCTGGGGTTAGAAGCTCATTGGTTTCTATGCAGAAGTGAGCCTGATTTTGCACTCTCCGGCGATAGTAAATAAACCCCATTGTGTACTTAAAAGTGGGGTATGCCTGTATACACCGTGCACTGTAAGAAAACAATTATCTAAAAAAGATGGCAGAGAGGACTATTACCCCCCACTTAACCTATCTAAGCTCTCTAAGAGCTGTTAACATCATATGCCCGGGCATAAATTTATGACAGAACCTGGAAAACCTGCTAGATGTATGGAAGAGAACCAAGAATGTATGCAGAACTAATATTAGAAAAATCCTAGATGAGGTGTCAGCATGACAGTTCCTGAAT
Organism: Rana muscosa; assembly: GCA_029206835.1. Lineage (NCBI taxonomy): Eukaryota > Metazoa > Chordata > Amphibia > Anura > Ranidae > Rana > Rana muscosa. Next base: position 527,962,094 of record CM055122.1, read on the forward strand.
CATCATGGAAATCAAACTCAATGGTAGTCCGCATAAATGGTTGCTGGAATGCTGTGAATAATCCTGCGCGTTCTAGAAGGTCTCAAGAAGGCCAATATATATATCTAGCATGTCAGAAAAGCATGTAAGTATCCTAGATATATGTGCTTATTATGTCTAAATAGACTGACATAGGAGACGAACATTCAGAGGATTGCATAAAGAGATATCTGTAGGGTATGTCCTTTGGTAAAATATCTCTGCATGGGGACTAGAAATTAGTCCTGGGTTTCCTGGGTGAGGAGAGTTTATGCCTAAGGACTGAGGTTATGTTCAGTACAGGTGAGTGATAAGGTGTAATTTGGTACAGTGGGTAACCATATAGTAGCTCACTGGCTTACCCGTCCTGTGGTTCAGTAAAGAGTTCCGACCGTCACTCACTGTCTGCTTCAGCTGTATCTGTGCCCCGCTTGTGAAGGAGGGATCCTCGGATCATGTGCCGCGTGGAGAGCGTCTCTCATTCAGTCACGTGTTGCCGACGCTGACTGGCTACGCGGTGCTTGAAGTCTCATCAGCTGGAGACAGCGTCTAGATCCACACATGAAGAGAGGCTTTAGAGTTGGTGCAGTACTTAATTCTGCCACTGGGGGCAATAGGCATTTCCTCAAGATTCCTTGGAGATCTTTATGCAGGTTTCCCGGCCATTGTAACGGGGATGTTTACTAGAAGATAGGAGGGGACATGGGGGAACAAGTCCTAGCTCTGGACCACTGCGTCGGACATGACGCGTTTCGTGACCGTGATGTCACTTCTTCCTGATGTGTCAGTGGTCAGTTAATACCCTTATTAAATAGCATAATTCAGCCAATCAAAAGCCTGATCCCACTGGTGGACGTAGTAGCGCCATCTTGTGGTGAATAACAGAAAGTGCTAAAAAATCATGTAAAGAGTGCTTTCACATTGTGTCATGAAAGAATAGGACTAAGATTACTATATTCTATTTTAATTTTTGATGATTTGTAGAGACAGAAATAGGTTAAAGATTCAAGATTGAAATATAAATTTAACCACTTGACCACTGGGCACTTAAACCCCCTTAATAACCAGACCAATTTTCAGCTTTCGGTGCTCTCACATTTTGAATGACAATTACTCAGTCATACAACACTGTACCCATATGAAATTTTTGTCCTTTTTTTCACACAAATAGAGCTTTCTTTTGGTGGTATTTAATCACTGTTGGGTTTTTTATTTTTTGCGCTATAAGAGAAAAAAGACTGAAAATTTTGTAAAAAAATGATTTTTTTTTCGTTTCTGTTATAAAATTTTGCAAATTACTATTTTTTCTTCATAAATTTTGGCCAAAATTTATACTGCTACATATCTTTGGTAAAAATAAGTACAAATTGGTGTATATTATTTGGTCTTTGTGAAAGTTATAGAGTCCACAAGCTATGGTGCCAATATCTGAAAATTGATCACACCTGAAGTACTGACGGCCTATCTCAATTCTTGAGACCCTAACATGCCAGAAAAGTACAAATACCCCCCAAATGACCCCTTTTTGGAAAGAAGACATTCCAAGGTATTCAGAAAGAGGCATTGTGAGTTTTTTGAAGTTGTCATTTTTTCCCACAATTCTTTGCAAAATCAAGATTTTTTTTTTCTCTTTTTTTTTTTTTTCACAAAATTGTCATATTAGCAGGTTATTTCTCACACACAGCATATGCATTCCACAAATTACACCCCAAAACACATTCTGCTATTACTCCCGAGTATGGTGATACCACATGTGTGAGACTTTTACACAGCGTGGCCACATACAGAGGCCCAACATGCAGGGAGCACCTTCAGGCGTTCTGGAGCACCAAGGCCAATTCTGACATTTCTCTCCTACATGTAAAAATCATCATTTATTTGCTAGAAAATTACATAGAACCCCAAAACATTATATATGTTTTTTTAGCAAAGACCTTAGAGAATATAATGGTGGTTGTTGCAACTTTTTATCTCGCACGATATTTGCGCAGCAATTTTTTTAACGCGTTTTTTACGGAAAAAAAAATGTTTTGTGCTTAAAAAAAAAAAAAACAGTAAAGTTAGCCCAATGTTTTTGCATAATGTGAAAGATGAAGTTACGCCGAGTAAATAGATACCTAACATGTCGCCCTTAAAAATTGCACACACTCGTGGAATGGCGCCAAACTTCGCTACTTAAAAAATCCCCATAGGCGACGCTTTAAATATTTTTACTGGTTACATGTTTTGAGTTACAGAGGAGGTCTAGGGCCAAAATGATTGCTCTCGCTCTAACGTTCGCAGAGATACCTCACATGTGTGGTTTGAAAACCGTTTTCATATGTGGGCGGGACTTACGTATGCGTTCGCTTCTGTATGCGAGCTCACGGGGACAGGGGCGCTTTAAAAAAAAAAATAAAAATTATTCTTCATTTTACTTTATTTATTTTAGTTTGACATGTTTTTCCGCCCTAAACATTTTTTTGATCACTTTTATACCTATTACAAGGAACGTAAACATCCCTTGTAATAGGAATATGGCATGACAGGTCCTCTTTACAGTGAGATATGAGGGGGGGGGTGTCAATAAGACCCCACATCTCACCTCTAGGCTGGGAAGCCTGAAAAAAAAAAACAACAATCCTGGCTTTGATCGTAGCGGTGAGTCGGTAGAAGCACCGGAGGGCGGCGGGGGGGGGACATCCCCTCTTGCCTCCCGTAAGAATGATCAAGCGGCGGAACAGCCGCTATGATTGTTCTTATGGTGTAGGGAATCGCCGGCTGAAAAAGCCGATATCTGAATGATGCCTGTAGCTGCTCCCATCATTCAGATATCCCCGCACAAAGTCAAGGACGTCATATGACGGCCGGAGGGCGGGAAGTGGTTATTGCAGAGTATTGCCGGGCATTGCGGAGTATTGCCGGGCATTGCGGAGTATTGCCGGGCATTGCGGAGTATTGCCGGGCATTGCGGAGTATTGCAGGGCATTGCGGAGTATTGCGGTGTATGGCAGGGTATTGCGGTGTATGGCAGGGTATTGCACGGGTATTGCACAGGGTATTGTGGAGGGTATTGCACAGGGTATTGTGGAGGGTATTGCAGAGTATTGTGGAGGATATTGCAGAGTATTGTGGAGGGTATTGCAGAGTATTGTGCAGGGTATTGCAGAGTATTGTGCAGGGTATTGCAGAGTATTGTGCAGGGTATTGCAGAGTATTGTGCAGGGTATTGCAGAGTATTTTGCAGAGTATTGCAGGGTATTGCAGAGTATTTTGCAGGGTATTGCAGAGTATTTTGCAGGGAATTGCAGAGTATTGTGCAGGGTATTGCAGAGTATTGTGCAGGGTATTGCAGAGTATTGCACCAGGGTATTGCAGAGTATTGCACCAGGGTATTGCAGAGTATTGCACCAGGGTATTGCAGAGTATTGCACCAGGGTATTGCAGAGTATTTCGCAGGGTATTGCAGAGTATTGCACCAGGGTATTGCAGAGTATTGCACCAGGGTATTGCAGAGTATTGCACCAGGGTATTGCAGAGTATTGCACCAGGGTATTGCAGAGTATTGGCAGGGTATTTTGCAGAGTATTGGCAGGGTGTATTGCAGAGTATTGGCAGGGTATAGCACAGGGATGGCTGAGCAGGGATGGATGGATGGATGGATCTGTGACTGCAATTGTCACAGATCCAGCCCACAGTGCTGCTGCTGCCATCCGCTCCCTCCCCCTCCCCTCTCACACTGTACCGATCGGTACAGAGAGGGGAGGGAGGAACCGGCGTCATCAAATGTCTGTTTACAAGTGATTGCTCCGTCATTTGACGGAGCGATCACGTGGTAAACGGCCGCTATCAGCGGCGATTTACCGCGATTCGTGATCCACCGGGTCCTCTGGACCCGGCGGTCACGGAGTTTCCCGTGTGCGCGCCCCAGGGGGCGCGCGGGAGCGCGATTCTGGGAGGACGTTATATAACGTCCTCCCAGAGTTAAGCAACCACCCTGCCGCCGTTATTTGTCGGCAGGTGGTTGTTAAGTGGTTAAATTTAAAATTTATAGGTATAGCAGAGTGCCAGCCAAAGTACCCCACCTGTTTATATGTTGCCAAATAACCCCTATTAACGTGGAGTATATATTACACAATACTCAAAGAAATCGCACACTTGGTTTGTACTGAGTGGGACCCCGATCAAAAGTCAGACAGCAAATGTCACTAGTCAGGGACAAAATGACTTCAGGGTTCCAGAAATATTTTCAGGCTCATTTCTGTATTTAACCCTTTAGGTTGGAGTGTTTGTAGTCTAAAAATCCACGATTTTTCGTATCTAATCAGAACCGTGTCAAAATCCCCACGTCTTTCTGATAGATTCAGGGCATAAAAGCCCTTGACTCGTAGACCTTGTGTTTTTCCCTCGTGGAATTTTAAAAAATGTTGAGCTACTGGAGTTTCCTCCTTGAGACGAATGCTCTTTAAATGTTCTGCGAACCGCACTCTGAGTTGGCACTTGGTTTTGCCAACATACAGGAGATGGCATGGGCATTCCAAGATATACAGTACACGTGCTGTACTGCAGTTGATAAAAGACTTGATTGGGTATGTATTGCTAGAGAGTGAATTTCTAAAGTTTTTGGTTTTATCCACATACTTGCAAGTGCCACAATGGCCACATGCATACATGCCCACTGTGCGTGGCATGTCTGTTAGCCAATTCCTATCCACTGGGCGTATGTATTCGCTACTGACTAATTCGTCCCTGAGGTTCCTAGCTCTTTTGGCTGTAATTAGGGGTCTGTCTCCTACTATTTCTTTGAGTAGTTTACTACCTGTCAGGATGTGCCAGTGTTCTGATAGTACTACACGTAACTGGTGCCACTGGGATCCAAACGGTGTGATGAACCTGACTGGCTGGACTTGATTAAACTGCTGTTTGGATTTGGGTTGAAGTAATTCTTCACGCGAGCGTTGGCTCGCTATGCTTTTAGCCCTACAGAGGGTCCTATGTGCATATCCTCTTTCTCTAAATCTTTGATAGAGGGATTCTGACTCTTTACGGTAGCTTTCTTCACTGGAGCAGTTTCTGCGGATTCTAAGAAATTGTCCCACCGGGATACCTCGTTTGAGGGAAACTGGGTGGTGACTATCTGCCCTCAGTAAGGTATTAGCTGCTGATGCTTTTCTGAATGTCTCCGTGATTAGATGTCCCTCATGGATACTTATTTTTAAATCCAGAAAGGAAATCTCTAAGGGACTGGAGACAAACGTAAAGCGTAGATTCCGCATATTTTGGTTCAGCTCATCAATGAATTGGTTCAGCTGTGTGGGGGTCCCCTTCCACACCATGAACACGTCATCGATGTACCTCAGCCAGGCGCATGCGTAGCTGAGGTACAACGAGGAGGTGAACACCGTGTCTTCCTCCCACCAGCTGAGATGGAGGCATGCATATGATGGGGCCCATGGGGCTCCCATCGAGGTACCCTGGAGCTGCTGGAAAATTTTTGTGGCAAATTGAAAATAATTGTTCTTTAGTGCCAGTTCCAGCAGCTCCAGGATAAATTCATTTTGTGCTGCCATGTGAGGAAAGGTGAGTTCCAGAAAGTGGTAGACTGCCAAGATACCCCATTCATGGGGGATAGATGTATATAAGGACTCGACATCCACACTGACCAATAGGGCTCCCTCTGGGATGGGCATATCCTTTATATGTTTTAGGACGTCACCTGTATCGCGTACATAGGACGGGAGTTGTTTAACTAAGTCCTTGATAAGGGTGTCCACATATTTGTCTATCCTCTCCATGCTTTACTGCATATACAGACTGATTTTACTGTTGTGGGTTTAGTCACATTTTAAGGCTCCATGAACACTGGGCTTAAAAAAAACGCTAGTTCCCTTGGCAGAAAAAAAACACTCATATAGAGTGTTTGTACATAGTTTAGGCAAGTTTCGGAGAGTCTTTTTTTTTCTGCTGAAAAGCTCTAATCAGAAATGCAAACCAGAAGGGTAATTTTTTTTGGCCTCTAAACGTTGAGTTTAAAATATGCCTGTAATTGTCCTAATGTGCATGGACACATAGGATAACATTGAGCTGCTTCTACAGGCAGAACACAAAACTCCTGTAGAAGCAGCTTTTTTTAAGCCAGTGTGCATGGCGCCTTATGAATATATTTTATTCCTGTTTAACCACTTGTCAACCACCCACCGCTTGTACTGCGGCAAGGTGGCTCGGCTGCGCAAATCGCCATTCCGGTAAGGCGATTCGTGCACTAGCTTTTGTGGGCACGTGCAGATTCCCGTTCTTCCCTAGCGGGGTAGCCATTCAGCGGGTCCGACGGACTCGATGTCCGATGGCTGCCCGTGATCGTTACCTACAGAGACAGAACGGGAATCTGCCAAAGTAAACAAGGCAGATCTTTGTTCTGTCAGGGGATGACACTGAGATCCTATCTTCCTGCCAAGCAGGAAGATGTATCTGTGTGTTTCCCTAGTCACACAGTCCCCCATACAGTAAGAAAACACAAACAGGGAACACATTTAACCCCTTGATCGCCCCTGATGTTAACCACTTCCCTGCCAGTGTCATTAGTACAGTAATAGTGCATATTTTTAGCACTGATCACTGTAATAATGTCACTGGTTTCCAAAAAAGTGTCAAAAATGTCAGTTAGGTGTCCAATCTGTCTGCCGCAGTGTCGCAGTCCCGCTAAAATACACTGATTGCGGCCAATACTAGTAAAAAAATGCCATATATCTATTCCCTATTTTGTAGATATGATAACTTTTGCGCAAACCAATCAATATACGCTTATTCTCATTTTTTTTACCAAAAATATGTAGAAGAATACATATTGGCCTAAACTGATGAATACATTTGTTTTAGTTTTTTTTTGGATATGTATTATAGCAGTAAGTCAAAAATATATATATATTTTTTTCAAAATTGGCGGTCTTTTTTTATTTATAGCGCAAAAAATAAAAACCGCAAAGGTGATCAAATACCACCAAAAGAAAGCTCTATTTGTGGGGAAAAAAAACCGTCAATTTTTTTTAGGTACAGCATTGCACGACCACGCAATTGTTAAAGTAACGCAGTGCATATAAAGGCTTATATGCAAGTTATTGTCATAAAAAGTGTTTGGGGACCCGGGTCCTGCCCCAGGGGACATTTATCAATGCAAAAAAAGTTTTAAAATCTGATGTTTTTTCAGGAGCAGTGATTTTAATAATGCTTAAAGTGAAACAATAAACATGAAATATTCCTTTGAAGATCGTGCCTGGGGGTGTCTATAGTATGCCTGTAAAGTGGCGCAGTTTTCCCATCTTAAGAAAAATACCACAGCAAAATTACATTTCTGAAGGAAAAAAGTCATTTAAAACTGCTTGCGGCTGTAATGTATTGTCGGGTCCCGGCAATATAGATGAAAAACATTGAGAAAAATGGCATGGGTCCACCCCCAGTCCATTACTAGGCCCTTTGGGTCTGGTATGGTATGGATATTGTGTCCCAGGTGTCGTGGAAATTTGAAGATGTATTTAATATGCATTGTCATAGTGTCTCCCAGTGTTAGTTCTCCCGCAACCCGCTCTAAAGAGCTGACTGGGGCAGACTGACGTTGGTTGAGACCCGTCTGGTAGTGGAAAAATGTCTTAAGGTTGGAGATTATGTTTGCAGAGTGGGGATATGTCCTCTGACGAAGGGCCCTCTGTGCATTAGTGCAGACGATTGTCGAGGGGGATATGTTCGCTCTGCAAGGACATTATTGGCTATAGGCGGATGTGCATTCTTGTCTCTGCTATGTCTGATCAGCATGGTCGGGATTCCTAGCTCACGCCTAAAGATAGCCTCCCTTCCACAAGCAATAATAGTATAATCCGAATATGCGCTGTTCTCTGGAATAGCGCAAAATAAGGATTCCTATCAGCGGTAATATGAGAGCTTATAAACGTTTCATAGTCAAGGAGAACGTCCATGTTTTAAAGCCATACGGCTTTGTTTGTTAAAAACATGGATACACGCTTTCCCTGCCAGGACACGCCCATAAGACTTTAGCCATTATTGTATTGGATGTATTTAAATAACCCTGTTGTAAGGGTTATCCTATTTTGTCACATCCTGTGTGGTCAGATCCTTATAAGTTCATCTTCCTGGGTGGAGCTGACATGCTCTGACATCACTTCCTGTTAACTTATTTTTGTGATGGCGACATCACTTCCTGTGGTAATTTAATAAAAGATCGAGAGAGGCTGCTCCCAGGCAGTCATGCTGGGATGCTGAGATGAGAACACAACAGTCTGGTGATGTTTCTGTACTTGAATGAATGGGAAATCTAATGAATGGTAAGGGAATTATAACATTAAGACGAAATGTGTGCTTATTTAGCACAAGGAGATTTGGCTGTGTGCTCTGTGTACAGCCAACTTTCCATATCACAGGCCCCCAGGCACTATATACTCTGAACAGCAGTTTATATACTATACGGCCTGCCATATATGCTCTGCAGAAAATTTGGCCTTAGGTGTTGGTGGTACCAGAACACTGTAAGCCCTCACAGTTACTCTTGGTGGGCGCAGGAACGAGCCCTGCTGTGAAATATTAGATCAAGAATTGTAATTACATGCCCATGTTAAATGAGGGCAGAAAAATTGGGCCCTTGGTGGTGCCATAACACTGTAAGCCCTCACAGTTACTCTTGGTGGGCGCAGGAATGAGCCCTGCTGTGAAATATTAGATCAAGAACTGTAAGTACATGCCCCTGTTAAACGATGGCAGAAAAATTGGGCCCTTGGTGGTGGTGGTGCCACAACACTGTAAGCCCTCACAGTTACTCTTGGTGGGCGCAGGAACGGGCCCTGCTGTGAAATATTAGATCAAGAATTGTAATTGCATGCCCCTGTTAAACAGGGGCAGAACAATTGGGCCTTAGGCAGTGGTGGTGGTGCCCTAAACCAAAAATATTCTTAGAAGCTAGCATCATCAAGATTGAGGAGGAATAGGATAGTCACTCAGCATAGGCAGTCTTCAAGGGATTCCACATTCATAGAAAATTCAATCGGTTACATCAGCATCAGGTGCTTGACAGCTGCTGGTCCAAGACTGAATAATTTTTATGAATGTGAGCCTATCAACGGAGTCTGTGGACAGGCGCACTCTATGATCCATTACAAACCTTCCAGCAGCACTGAATATGCGTTCATAAAGAACGCTGGATGCAGGACAGGTCAGTAGCTCAATTGCATATTGAGCAAGTTCTGGCCAGTGGTCCATTCTCAAGACCCAGTAACCCAGTGGATGCTCTGTTGGAAAGGTCTCCAAGTTTGCTCTTGCCCCTAGATATTTTTTGCACCATGTAATGCAGACGCTGGCGATGGTTGCTTGAATCGATCAGACCTTGGCGCTGAGGACTGAAAAATTGTCTGAAAGCATCGGTCAGGCGGCCACCTTCTCCACTGCTTTTTCTCTGAACGAAGCCTCAGTAACATGTTGTCCAGCACCAGGAAATTGTAACCTCCCAGGGTCTGAAAATGCATTGCACAAACCTTTCTTCAAGGCCTCATGGAGATGTTTCATCCTCTGCTCCCTCTGCGAAGGCAGGATGAGTTCTGAAACCTTACCCTTGTAACGTGGATCATGAAGGGTTGCCAGCCAGTAATGACCCCTCTCCTTGATACCACGAATCCTAAGGTCCTCTCACAGGCTTTGCAGAATCAGAGAGGCCATGCAGCATAAGTTTGCAGAGGCATTCGATTTTGAGTCCACTGGGTCACTAAGGATTACATGATCTGTAACAACCTCCTCCCAACCTCGTATAACTCCTTAGGTTTCTGGGGACTGAAAACGATCCCTTGAAGACTGCTGCCGAGTGTTATCCTCCACGTCCATCCTGACACAATCCTCCTCCTCTTCTTCCTGTGGGTTTGGTGGGCCCGCAGGAATACTATCTGGATAAAGGGGGCCTTGAGAGGTAAGGAAGTCCTCCTCTTTCTCCCGCTGTTCTGCCTCAAGTGCCCTGTCCATTATTCCACGAAGCGTGTGCTCCAACAGGAAGACAAGAGGGATAGTATCACTGATGCATGCATTGTCACTGCTCACCTTCCCTGTGGCCTCTACAAATGGTGACGGGACAGTGCATGCATCCTTGATCAGTAGCCACTGGTGTGGCGAAAAGAAGCCAAGCTCCCCTGACCCTGTGCTGGTGCCATACTCACACAGGTACTCATTGATGGTCCTCTGCTGTGTGTGCAGCCGCTGCAGCATTGCCAATGTTGAGTTCCACCTGGTGGGCATGTCACAAATTAGGTGATTGGTGGGCAGGTTGCATTCCCTTTGAATGTCAGCCAGCCGAGCACTGGCATTGTATGACTGGTGGAAATGACCACAGACTTTTCTGGCCTGTCTCTGGAGATCCTGTAAGCCTGGGTACCTGCTCAAGAACTGCTGCACCACCAAATTCAGGATGTGTGCCAAACATGGAACATGGGTCAAGTGTCCCCTTTCGGAGGGCGGAGAGAAGGTTGGTGCCATTGTCGCATACAACCATTCCTGGCTAAAGCTGGTGTGGCGTCAACCACCTCTGAGCCTGTCCCCAGAAGAGCTGACAGAATCTCTGCCCAGTGTGGCTCCTGTCTCCTAAGCAGACCAACTCAAGCACGGCTTCTTTTTGCCTGAGTGCTTGCATAGCCCCTTGAACGCTTATGGAGCACCGCTGGTTCAGAGGACAAATCTGCAGAAGAGGCCATAGAGGAAGAAGAAGAGGAGGGGGTGGAGGCAGGGCCGGACTGGCCTACCGGGATATCGGGAGATTTCCCGGTAGACCGCCTGCCCTGGGGCCTCCTCCTCCTCTGTATCACGGAGCTGGTTGGGTCTGTGTTCGGCGGCGGCGCTGTAACACGGTCCCGCCCCCTAGACCGGCTTGTGTGATAGTAAATAGAATCAGTGTTCCGCCTATCACACAACCTGGTCTAGGGGGGTGAGACCGTGTTACAGCGCCACCGCCGAACAAAGATCCAGCCAGCTCCGTGATACACAGGAGGAGATGCCCACCCGTACAGCCCGCCCTGTGTGGCTGGATAGGAGGATCGGCAGGGTGGCGGGCCGCATATAGAGGAAATGAGCTTTCTATATTCCTTCATGCAGCCGCGAAATGCTTCCATGAGGGAGAGGAGGAGAAAAGCATTCAGCGGCTGCATGGAGGAATATAGAAAGCTCAATTCCTCTATATGCAGCCGCCCCTGCTTCTCCTCCTATCCAACTTCTTTAGCTGGCCCCTCTCCGTTCTCATTGTGCTCCCTGGCTCTCCCCAGTGCTCTCCTCCCCCACCACACTCTCCAGCCCCCCCCACAGTTCTCTTCACCCCTGTTCTTTCTGCCCCCCTTATTCTCCAGCTCTCCCCATCCTTCTCTAGCCACCATCCCAGTGCTCTCCACTCCCCCCAGTGCTCTCCACTCCTGTTCTTTCTCCCCCCAGTGCTCTTCAGCCCCCACCCCAATGCTTTCCGCCCCCCGCAGTTCTCTCCACTCCCGTTCTTTCTGACCCCCCGGTTCTCTCAAGCTCCACCCATGGCTCTCCAGCCCCCCAGTGCTCTCCGCCCCCGTGCTCTTCACCCCTGTTCTTTTTGGCTCCCCCTCCAGTGCTCTCAAGCTCCCCCCAGCACTCTCCGCTCCCCACCCCTGTACTCTCCACTCCCCCTGCATTTTGCCCCCACCCATGTGCTCTCCAACCCTGCCAGTGCTCTCCGCTCCCCCCTGCATTTTGCCCCCACCCATGTGCTCCCCAACCCCGCCAGTGCTCTCCGCCCCCATAGTGCTCTCCAGCCCCTGTGCTTTCCACCCATGTTCTTTCTGGCCCCCACTGGTGCGCTCAAGCTCCCCCCATTTCTCTCCACCCCCCAGTGCTCTCCACTCCCCCTTGCTCTTTGTACCCACCAGTGCTCTCCAGCCCCCCATGCTTTCCATCCCTGTTCTTTATGGCCCCGACTGGTGCTCTCAAGCAGGTGGCCAGGGACCACTCCATCTCACAGCAAACAGATCCTCTGGAAGGAGCCCTGTCCCCATCCAAAACGAGAACAGACCCTGCCTGCTGCTGGCCATCATGGATATCCTGCTGGCATGGAAGGTACCTGTCAGGGAATTAGTTGACCAGACTGTGTGGACTGCACAGAGAGAACCAAAAACGCATGTAAAGTGAATTATAATGATGTTTATTAAGATCGGTGATATATAAATAAATACAAACAGTGCAAAACCAACAAAACAACCCACAAATAACAAATAGTATATACAGCAAAGGGCAGTACCAGAATCTTGAATGTAAGCCAGGCCAGGGTCATACATAGCAGATCAGGAGATTGACAAAGGGGTGTTTCAGAAGCATAAACGTAGCCAGGCCAAGGTCATACACGGGGAGTCAGCAGATGAGGACAGGGAACAAACAAGACAGGGAGAGGACAGATGGATAGGCTGCAGAGCAGGGATCCAAGGAAATCAGGTATGCAAGGTAATCAGGGGGGCAGGTCCAGGATAGCCTCAGGATGGGGATCAGATCAGGTCAGGTGAGGTACAGGCTCAAGGTCAGAATACAGGCAGCGAGGTCAGGACTCAAGGAGAGAGATACCAGGGCAAGGTGTGTTTGTACTTGCCGGGTATAAATAGGAGGCTTGTAATTGGCTTCAAGTCACACCTGAGCGCAGGAAGAGCAGTTCGCTCCACACTGCGAGGATCCATCCGCTGGTGGAGACCAGTACTGCGTCCAAAGGATAATATAATACCAGCAGGGAGAAATTCTCCTCACAGTTCCACACTGCCAGGAGAAACCTGCTGCTGGACCACAGTACTGCAAGCAAAATAATAAATATCACCAGTGGATGGAACCTTTCCTGACAGTACCGTACCGAGCAGCAACAACACACCTTCCCACAGACAGGGACTGCAGACTGGGACATGGGGCACAGGAGGGGCTGCAATGATGGGCACAGTGAGGCTGCATTCATGGGCACAGTGAGGCTGCATTCATGGGCACAGTGAGGCTGCATTCATGGGCACAGTGAGACTGCATTCACGGGCACAGTGAGACTGCATTCACAGGCACAGTAAAGCTGCAGCATTTGATGGTCACAGTGATGCTGCAATGATGGGCACAGTGAGGCTGCAATGATGGGCACAGAGAGGCTGCATTCATGGGCACAGTGAGACTGCATTCACGGGCACCGTGAAGCTGCATTTGATGAGCACAGTGAGGCTGCAATGGTGGGCACAGTGAGGCTGCAATGATGGGCACAGCGAGGCTGCATTGATGGGCACAGTGAGACTGCATTCACGGGCACAGTAAAGCTGCATTTCATGAACACAGTGAGGCTGCAATGGTGGGCACAGCGAGGCTGCAATGGTGGGCACAGTGAGGCTGCATTGATGGGCACAGTGAGGCTGCATTTGATTGGCACTCATGAGACTGCATTTGATTGGCACTGATGAGGCTGCATTTGATTGGCACTGATGAGGCTGCATTTTATGGCCACTGGTGAGGCTGCATTGAGCTTTTGTATCATGTCTGCAGTCTCTGACCATCTCCTGTATCATGTCTGCTGTCTCTGAGGGAGTCTGGAGAGGAGTCAAGAGTGGGAGCCCTGCCGGGATGGGGGTCATAGGAGAAGTCAGACGTGTGTGGACTGTGGAGACAAGACTATAGGATAAAACCAGAGCCACCGAGCTGGAGCCGACTGACTGAGCCCTGCACGGTGCACCTAAGAGGAGGTCAGTGACAGCACTGCTAGGCCAGTCTGAAGGGGGGGTTACTGATATAAGGGGGGAGTGAATACGATAATGTAAGGGGGCATTGATATAAAGGTTTCCTCCTTATATCAGTAACCCACCCCCCTTACCTTAGTGTATTCTTTCTGCAGAAGGTGGTCCCCCACCCCCACGTTCTGAGTTCCTGGGGTCCCCCTTGATGATTGACCACTTTTACCACTTTTAACTGGAATTTTCTTTTATATATAAAGCCCTATGTGATTTCATATCTCTCTTATATATATATAATACACTCTTCAAATGTGTTTTAAAATGTATGGTTTTCCCTTTCATGAACAAGAAAATAATGACGTTATGCTGTTGCGCTGGTATAATAATGCTGTGGGGCTGGTATGAAATTTTTTCCAGGGCTGGATTTTATTCCCAGTCCGGCCCTGGGTGGAGGAGAGAGCTGTGGTAGAATCACCACTAGCATTTTGGAGGTGGTGGTGGAACAACCTCCAACAATACTGAAACCTGTCCTGCATCCTTCCCAGCTGCCAGCAGAGTTACCCAGTGCACTGTGAAGGAAAGGTAACGTCCCTGCCCATGCCTGCTGGACCATGAGTCAGCGGTAATATGCACCTTACTGCTGACCGCCCTGTCCAACGAGCCCAAAACATTGGCTTCCACATGCCGGTAGAGAGCCGGAATGGCCTACCGTGAAAAGAAATGGTGTTTTGGAACCTGCCACTGAGGTGCAGCACATTCCACAAATTCACAAAAGGGGGCAGAGTCTACCAGCTGAAAAGGTAGCAGTTGCAGTGCTAGCAATTTGGCCAAGCTAGCATTCAGACGCTGAGCATGTGGATGGCTGGGACTGAATTTCTTTTTACGGTTTAGCAACTGGGGTAGGGAAATTTGCCTGCTAAAATCAGATGGTGGTGTACTGCTAGCAGATTGGCTGCAAGTGCTTGGGACACCTATTACTATACCTTCATTCCTCTCAGTGCAGGTTTTTGAGAGGACTGGAGGTATAGTGGTGTTGGAGATCCCAGCTAAGGAGCAAGAAGTCCCCCTTTTTTTTGATGTGGGTCTTTTAAGTGCTGTTGCCAACGGACTGCTAGGAAAGCCGTCATATGTCTGGTCAAGCAAGTGGTGCCCAAGCGGCTGCTGTTTTGGCCACGCTTGATCCGCTTTAGACACAGGTTGCAAACAGCAACGGTGCGATCTGTTTCACACGTGTCAAAAAAGGCCCACACCAAGGAACTTTTCAAAATCAGGGGGAGTCAGAAGGGCCCTGCACCTGCGGAGCTCTGCGGTATGATGCAATAGGGTGGCTGCCCTTAAGCTGCCCCCTGGAGGGCATCCTGCCTCGTTGGAGATGTAGCTCCTTTTCCCCCTCTCTTCTACCAGGCACCCAAGTAGAGTCAGTGACCTCATCATCCCCTCCCTCCTCATCACTGGAGCAAACTTGACAGTATGCTGTAGCTGGGAGAACATGACTGTCAGTTTCTTGTCCTTCTTGGGCAACCCCTCTCTCTAGGCTCACGTTACTCCCTTCCTCAACCTGGGTACCAACATCGGAGCCTTCAAATCGCTGTGCATCCTCCAGCAGTATGTACCCGACACTGTGGTCAAATAGTTCGGGGGACTCCTCCGTGCATGATGGTGGGGCTACGGAAGAAGTGACTGTGGAAAAGGAGCCGGTGGAATAGGCCGCTTTGGCAGCTGCATTTTAAGGCAATCTACTCTGAGCCTGGGTGACAGAGGATGAGGAGGATGAGGACGGCTTTGTTATCCACTCCACCAACTCTTCTGCATGATCTGGCTCAATACAACGGCAGTAGAAAAAAAGGACAAACGTGCCCCACGGTCACCTGCAGAGGATGCACCATGTCCACGACCAGCACTGTTGACAGTAGACACAAAGCCTGCTTGCCCTCTTTTAGTGGCCTGTGAGCGTCTGCCTCTCCTTGTTGGCCTTCCGGACATGATGTATATTTTGTTTTGCAACACCCCACTACACTGTATTAGATACTGTGTACACTACCAGAAAAGTAGTAGCAACTGTACTACGGCTGCACTGTATTGTGTACTGTATCCACCACCAGAAGTGCAGTAGCAACTGCACTATGATAAAGCAATTCAACTTACTAGGATGAATGAGCATAACAAAAGGAGTTGGGACTTTGTGCGAGGCACAGCCATGCACCTCCATCCCCGATACTTGAAAAAAAGGGAGAATATGGGTGGGACTTTATATGAAGCATACATCTCAGGAGACACCCGACAAGAAATAACTATGGCAGTATACTGTAGCACTGGAACTTGAACCGTTAAATGAAAGCATTGCATAACAATTGGCAGTCATTACTTTAATTGGGTAATAAATATGACAACAATGAAAAATAACACAGCATACCTAGTATATTGGTTAAAAGTTGGGATGTACATAAAATACAACAATAATGGTAGCATGGTATAATAACATAATCAGTTCATAATAAAAACATTGCAACAGAGCCAGTTCGTGGGTTGTCTCCGTGGTAAGTAGGTAGGGCCTAGACATGTTGGTACAGTCCGATTGATATATAGAAATTATTAAAGATGCTGATAAAGTGGGGGCAGATGAGCATCTGTGGGCTCAAGTAAACATGATATAGCAACATAATTGGTACATAGTAGAACGTTGAAAAACCAAGTTCATTGGAGTAGAGTCTCCATAGTAGCTGTAACACCGATTGGTAGGTAGAGTACAATTGGTGTTTGATGTAGTTGGTAGACTGGTAGCAATATATGTGTGAGGGGGCATCTATTGGCTCGACGCATTATCGATTATGTTATTATACCATGCTACCATTATTGTTGTATTTTATGTACATCCCAACTTTTAACCAATATACTAGGTATGCTGTGTTATTTTTCGTTGTTGTCATATTTATTACCCAATTAAAGTAATGACTGCCAATTGTTATGCAATGCTTTCATTTAACGGTTCAAGTTCCAGTGCTACAGTATACTGCCATAGTTATTTCTTGTCGGGTGTCTCCTGAGATGTATGCTTCATATAAAGTCCCACCCATATTCTCCCTTTTTTTCAAGCAACTGCACTATTGCTGCACTGTATTGTGTACTGTGTACACCACCAGAAAAGTAGTAGCAACTGCACTACGGCTGCACTATATTTTGTACACCACCAGAAGTGTAGTAGAAACAGTACACCACGGAATGCACTGTAGATATAGGCTACACTGGATGCAGAGTATATATATATATATAATATATATATATACAGGCAGTCCCCGACTTACGAACGCCCGACTTACGAACGAATCCTACTTATGAACGGCCTCAATCCCTTCTGCTTGTGCTCCACGCTGGTCCTGGATACCCCCGAGCAGCTATCTTTCCACATTCCACACTGCAGTACTTCATGTACTGCATGGCCAGAAGAGCCCCAGAAGCACCCGGAACATCTCACACCCCTGCACAGGCGGAAGCCGGAGCATCCCACATCCTTGCACAGGCGGAAGTTACACTTACAAGCAGTGTTCCGACTTGCGAACACATTCCACTTACGAACAAACCTGCCGTCTCTAATGCGTTCGTAACTCGGGGACTGCCTGTGTGTATATATATATATATATATATATATATATATATATATTCACAAAACTGTATACAGTGGGGCAAAAAAGTATTTAGTCAGCCACCAATTGTGCAAGTTCTCCCACTTAAAAAGATGAGAGAGGCCTGTAATTGTCATCATAGGTATACCTCAACTATGAAAGACAAAATGTGGAAACAAATCCAGACAATCACATTGTCTGATTTGGAAAGAATTTATTTGAAAATTATGGTGGAAAATAAGTATTTGATCACCTACAAGCTAGCTATTGTTATCAGTATAAAAGACACAAGGGGAGAGGCACCTCTGGGTGTAGTAATTAAAACAATTTAATGATAAAAACAGTAGACACGGCCACTCACATTTAGGTGGTTGAAAATAAGCATGTAAATTCCCAGTAAAGGGAGGGAAGTCATCAGATCCGCCGATCGATTCCTGGTCCTGCTGAGGCGCTGCGTGGCTGGAAGTTTTATCTCACACTGCTGGTGGTAGTGAAGCCGGCTGCAGTGGAGGAAGGGACTTCAAAATGAGGCTAGGAGCGCAGTTGGTGAAGCAGGCGAGGGATGATGACGTCACTGGAACTGCAACGCGTTTCCGAGTGTACAGTCAGCGTATGATGCGGCTGCCGCACTCCTTCATCAAGCTCTGTCCACAACCTCAAACAGTCACACTCCAAATTCCACTATGGTGAATACCAAAGAGCTGTCGAAGGACACCAGAAACAAAATTGTAGACTTGCACCAGGCTGGGAAGCCTGAATCTGCAATAGGCAAGCAGCTTGGTGTGAAGAAATCAACTGAGGGAGCATTAATTAGAAAATGGAAGACATACAAGACCACTGAAAATCTTTCTCGATCTGGGGCTCCACACAAGATCTCACCCCATGGGGTCAAAATGATCACAAGAACGGTGAGCAAAAATCCCAGAACCACACGGGGGGCCTAGTGAATGACCTGCAGAGAGCTGGGACCAACGTAACAAAGGCTACCATCAGTAACACAGTACGCCGCCAGGGACTCAGATCCTGCAGTGCCAGACGTGTCCCCCTGCTTAAGCCAGTACATGTCCGGGCCCATCTGAGGTTTGCTAGAGAGCATTTGGATGATCCAGAAGAGGATTGGGAGAATGTCATATGGTCAGATGAAACCAAAGCAGAACTGTTTGGTAGAAACACAACTCGTTGTGTTTGGAGGAGAGAGAATGCTGAGTTGCAACCAAAGGACACCATACCTACTGTGAAGCATGGGGGTGGCAACATCATGCTTTGGGGCTGTTTCTCTGCAAAGGGAGCAGGACAACTGATCCGTGTACATGAAAGAATGAATGGGGCCATGTATCGTGAGATTTTGAGTGCAAACCTCCTCCCATCAGCAAGGGCAATGAAGATGAAACATGGTTGGGTCTTTCAGCATGACAATGATCCCAAACACACCGCCCGGGCAACGAAGCAGTGGCTTCGTAAGAAGCATTTCAAGGTCCTGGAGTGGCCTAGCCAGTCTCCAGATCTCAAACCCATAGAAAACCTTTGAAGGGAGTTGAAAGTCTGTGTTGCCCAGCGACAGCCCCAAAACATCACTGCTCTAGAGGAGATCTTCATGGAGGAATGGGCCAACATACCAGCAACAGTGTGTGACAACCTTGTGAAGACTTACAGAAAACGTTTGACCTCTGTCATTGCCAACAAAGGATATATAACAAAGTATTAAGATGAACTTTTGATATTGACCAAATACTTATTTTCCACCATAATTTGCAAATAAATTCTTTCCAAATCAGACAATGTGATTGTCTGGATTTGCTTCCACATTTTGTCTCTCATAGTTGAGGTATGCCTATGATGACAATTACAGGCCTCTCTCATCTTTTTAAGTGGGAGAACTTGCACAATTGGTGGCTGACTAAATACTTTTTTGACCCACTGTATATATATATATATATATATATATATATATATATATATATTAAGACACGGCCTGACGTGAATTAGAAATAGTACACCACAGGATGCACTATAGATTTAGGCTACACTGGATGCAGAGTATATATATATATATATATATATATATATATATATACAGGAGATGGTATATATATATTAATACACCACCTAAAGTGTATTAGAAATAGTATGCCAGGGAATGCACTGTAGATTTAGGCTACACTGGATGCAGAGTATATATATATATATATATATATATATATACTAGACTGACTGTATATATATATATATATATATATATATATATCAAATACACTGCCACTAACTGAATAACCTGCCTGCTTAATCTAAATCACGCTATCTCTCCGTCCACACCAACAACACTACACAGGGCCGCCGTGTAGGCAGCCTTATATAGTGTGGGGCATGGACTTAATCCCCCTGAGCCATGATTGGCCAAATTTGGCCAATTATGGCTCTCTTAGCAGAGGGCACTGGGATTGGCCAAGGCATACAGGTCAGGTGCATGCTTTGGCCAATCATCATATAGTAATGCACTGCAATCTCGCAGTGCATTATGGGGCATTCCGCGGCACTCTAATTTTCTGCGAACGCCCCATAATGTTCATTTTTCGGCGAACACCTGATGTCCGAGTCAAACTTATATTCAACCCGAACATCAAGCTCATCCCTACTTACTAATTCTCCATTCTCTGAACTAACAGACTGACTTAAGACTACACTGTCCAAAGGTAACTCTTTTCTGTGAATACCAGAAGTTCAGGAAAGTAGCACTAGAAGGGCAAGAGCCAGCCTCATCAAAAGCTGTAAATGCTGGGTAAGAATTTTTAAATATTTATATTTATTTTATTGTGCTCAATGTGAAAAAGGTTTAATTGTACTTAAATACTGAAGCTAAAGCAGATGTAGGCAGATGAGTTAGTATTATTTTTGCCAAGCATCTTCCCCAGCAGAGGAGCTTGCATGCTGATGAGCCTCCTCCATGGTGCACACAGCTTATGGACAGATGGCACCTACACAGAGAGGGGCTCTTCTTCCAGTTTGGGACTTTCCTTCATTCACATATCAGAAGCTGTGAGGAAGGCTATCTCTCCAGTGTTGTATCCCTCTCCATGAATAGAAATGGCCAGGTGGTGCAATGACTTCGTATTCTACAATGATAATACAGAGACCCCTACAGTAAACCCATTCTAATTGCTAATGCACAACAAGCCGCTCATCTGTACTGCAGAAAGCAGCTTTGTTCCTCGTTAAACGGGCTCATGTAATCACATTAGTAACAGGAATGTGTGTGCAAATCATTTCTTTCTTTCTTTCTTTCTTTCTTTCTTTCTCTCTCTCTTTTAATTTCTTCCCTTCTTTCTTTTTCTCTCTCTCTTCTTTCTCTCTTTTTATTTCTTTCTTTCTCTCTCTTTTCCTTTCTTTCTTTCTCTCTCTCTATTCTCTCTCTCTCTTTTTATGTATTTATGTAGCTCTCTCTCTCTCTCTCCCCCCTTTCTCTCGTTTCTCTCTTTTCTTTCTTTTTCTTTCGCTCTCTTTTTCTTTCTCTCTTTCTCTTTTTTTTCCCTCTTTGCTTTCTCTCTGTTTTTCTATCGATCTATCTATCTAGCTATTTATATATATATATATATATATATATATATATATATATATATATATATATATATATATATATATATATATACATATATATATATATATTAATATAGAAATATAGAGGAAATGAAAAACATTTTTCCAAGTGGTGGTGGTGGCTGAGATGGGTCTGACTGTTCTTCTCATTAGGTGGATTCTAATTATCAACGAAATCCTATTCCACTAAAGGTTACAGTAACTGCTGCATTTCGTGCACACAGCCCTTTCCGTCTAATTAGTCTCATTTGCACATCTTTGCAGGTGAACATCCATTCGTCGTTTATTCAATTAATCCTTAAGATCTTTACAGCCCACATATATTTGCTCTAATTCTGCCCAGCCCTTGATCAGGTTATAAAGTGAATGTATGTACATACACAGTAACAGCCATGTACTTCTGCCAGAGACCTTTGCTGGACCCTGCTCTATACTGACTTGTCTATAGAAAGGATCACACTTCATTATCCCACTAGTCCATTCTAAAATTGGATCATCTCATTCCATGGCCCCCGTTAAACACAATTTTTGGTAAATCTGCGATGCAAAACTATTTAATAAAAGTAGTATTTGGTAATATAGTATCTAAAAATATAGTATTTCATAATATCATATTTTTACTAAAAAATAGAATAGCAAGTATGAGCAGATATTTAAAAGTTGGAACTGCAGACATGTGCTGGGTCTGTGTTTTATAATGTAGAATTTGTATGTGTTTAAATTGTAGTATTCCTGTTCAAGGCGACTGGTAAGGGTTGATTTACTAAAACTGGAGACTGCAAAATCTGGTACAGCTGTGCATGATAGCCAATCAGCTTCTAACTTTAGCTTGTTCAATTAAGCTTTAACAAAAAAAAAAAAATCTGGAAGCTTATTGGTTTCTATACAGAGCTGTACAAGATTTTACACTCTCCAGTTTTAGTAAATCCACCCCTATAGGTGGATTTACTAAAACCAAATTTTAGAAATCAACTATAGACTGAAATCAATTATGAACACTTTTTTTCAGTGTACATCATTGAGCTTCTAAACGTATTTTTTTTTTATAATGTTAAATATTGTATTGGTATTATAAATATTATACTTTCCCTAATTAGCAAACGTGATTAGGGTTTCCAGCCTATACAACAAATATTTCTTTATTACATTAATTAATTTGTTTATAGTGACTGAGACTCGATTTTTGCGATGAGTGATTTTATATCCAAGCTTCTGTATATTCATATAGACTTCTGGGTTATAAAATATTAGAACTGCTACAAATAGATGCAGCAACCTCGATTTGTAACAACTGATAATAACAATAACAAATAGAATTTAATAATAAATATAATAAAGATATAATATATCATTCCCTCTGATACACTCATGCATTACACATCAGATACTACAGAGCAGATTAATTTCTAATTATAGGTTTTGGTTACAAGATTTATTTTTGTATCCTACTATGACATAAGTCTCTTATATTAGTCCAGACTGGATGGTGCTTTATACAATATCAATAAGGTAATTGCACAGCTTCAAGTGATGTTCTGTGTTCCATGAGTGTATGTGATTGTCTGATAATAATTACAGTGTCCTGTAAAGCAGGTTAAACAAATGTTATGTACTTGTTGTAATGGGTGTGGATGAGTTTGGGGAAGGGGTGACCTATAATGTAGAGGTATTCTTCCTAATCGAATCCCAGAAAAGGCAGCAATTGTACATGTGACAGCTGGTACCTGTGTGTGTCCTGTGAATGGTGACATCCCACCCAGCAAAGGGTGGCATGGACCTTGTGCTACGATTTATCATGGTCCTGTCTATCATTTCCAGGTGTACCGAGTCCTCACCTTCTACTAAGCAGATTAATGGCAAAACTGCATTATAAAACACATTACAATATCACGCCCGCACTAATTATTATTTACTCACACACTAATTAAGACCAATGTGTGTTTACTGTGCCTTGGAGCTTTGTTTTCAGCGGTCATTTCCAGTTTTTTTATATAGAACCTGAATAGAGGAACACTAGTTCTCCCATCATACAGCTACAGGGAGCCATCGTTCTCCTTCCCGGACAGACTGAACGCAATCCTCCATAGAGGAGTACATACAGGACCAACACCTTCTTCTATGATATGGACAATCACACAACACCTATTATGGGGGATGGGATGAGTCAGTTATGTCACTCACTGAGCAAGTGTCATCTGTCACCTGTCATCACATCAGGACTGCTAAAGGTTATCAGTCCCATCACCAGCCCACAGGGACCATCACCTATACTCCCATACTACTGACTTGTATTTCATTCTATTCCAATCTGTACATCTCTCCGTCTATTTATTTATTGTTCTATTTACCCATCTTTCTCCATTTGTCCCCATCTGCCTCTCATTCTCTCTCTCCCTCTCTATTGTTTTTTTTTTTTAAATCTATCTATCTATTTCAATCTGTACATCTCTCTATCTCTATATATTCATCGTTTTCATGTTTTCGTTCATTGTTTTATTTACCCATCTCTCTGTCTCTCACTCTCTCTCTCTCTTATTCTCTCTCTTATTCTCTCTCGAATTCTCTCTCTCTCTCTTTTTCTCTCGTATCCTCTCTCTCTCTCTCTCTCTCTTATTCTCTCTCGTATTTCCTCTCTCTCTTATTCTCTTGTATTCTCTCTCTCTCTCTCTCTCATTCTCTCGTATTCTCTCTCTCTCTCTCTCTTATTCTCTCTCATATTCTCTCCCTCTCTTATTCTCTCATATTCTCTCTTGTATTCTCTCTCTCTCTCTCTCTCTCTTATTCTCTCTCGTATTCTCTCTTGTATTCTCTCTCTCTCATATTCGTATTCTCTCTCACTCTCTCTCTTATTCTCTCTCGTATTCTCTCTCGTATTCTCTCTCTCATATTCGTATTCTCTCTCTCTCTCTCTCTCTCTCTCTATTTATATATTTCCAACTGCCTCTCTATTTTTTTAAATCAACCTATCTATTTCAATATTTCAGTCTGTACCTCTATCTATCTATCTATTGTTCTATCCACCCATCTCTCTCTCGCTATATATATATATATATATATATATATATTTATATATTCATGGTTCTCTCTCTCTCAATACATCTTAATAATATATATTATTATTTTTATTATAACATAATATTATTATATAAATTTAATTAATATTATAATATATATATATATATATATATATATATATATATATATATTTTTTTTTATCTATCTATCTTTCTATACTCATCTGCCTTCTCTCTCTCTCTCTATGTATAAACTTTATTTTTATTTTTATCCTTCTATCTACATTTTTTCTATCTATCTATCTATCTATCTATCTATCTATCTATCTATCTATCTATCGAAATAATATATATTTACACATTTCTTTAAATATATCTATCTATCTATATCTATAGATAGATATAGATAGATAGATATATTTATATCTATATAGATATATATATATAGATAGATAGATATATTTATATCTATATAGATAGATATATAGATAGATAGATACATAGTAATAGATGATAGATAGATAGATAGATGGATAGATAGATAGATACATACATACTACTTACATACATACATAGTAATAGATGATAGATAGATAGGTAAGATAGATAAAATACATAGATAGATAGATATATAGATAGATAGATAGATAGATAGATAGAGATAGATATATTTATATCTATATAGATAGATAGATAAGATAAGATAAGATAGATAGATAGATAAGATAAATAGATAAGATAGATACGATAGATAAGATAGATAGATAGATAGATAGATAGATAAGATAGATAGATAGATAAGATAGATAGATAGATAAGATAGATAGATAGATAAGATAGATAGATAAGAAAGATAAATAGATAGATAGATAGATAAGATTAGATAAGAGAAGATAAGATAATATAGTTAAGATAGATAGATAGAGATAGATATATTTATATCTATATAGATATAGATAGATAGATAGATAAGATAAGATAAGATTAGATAGATAGATAGAGAGATAAGATAGATAGATAAGATAGATAGATAAGATAGGTAGATAGATAGATAGAGAGATAAGATAGAGAGATAAGATAGATAGATAAGATAGATAGATAAGATAGGTAGATAGATAGATAGATAGAGAGATAAGATAGAGAGATAAGATAGATAGAGAGATAAGATAGATAGATAGATAAGATAAGATAGATAGATAGATAGATAGATAGATAGATAGATAGATAGATAGATAGATAGATAGATAGATAGATAGATAAGATAAGATAGATATAGATACAGCTAAACAGACAGCCATTCACCAATGTGTGAGGGGAGACTATCCTTCCCTTCAATTACACAGGGCAGGGGAGATACAAACATACATACATGTTATAATATATATATATATATATATATATATATATATATATACACACACACACATATATATATATATATATATATATATATATATATATATATGTGTGTGTGTGTATATATATATATATATATATATATATATATTATACCATGTATGTATGTTTGTATCTCC